>JAMKCH010021485.1:0-238934 GCA_023653785.1 Ophioderma brevispina
CTTTCAAGTCAATGTTGCGACTTTCTGTTGCAATCTTCTTCTTCTTGCGTATGAGCAGCAGCTAACATGTTTAAGCGTTGGAGCCAAATCACTGTTGTTTGGTTGGGGTGTAGAAGAAATCTAATATATCCACCTCGGACGAAAGGTATGGCACTCATTGAGAAGTTGATCCGCAGTCTTTGATGGAGAGCCACTTGGCAGGCTGGCGATGGCCCCCAGCCCCCATCGGGCATATTGGCTTGTTTGAAGCGACCGCTCCTGTGCGAATCCGGTTAAGGTGACCCATTCCTGCTGGAGCTTGCGCCAAGGTGGTAGTTTCTTTTGGTCTTAGGTTTGATAGAGAATTGGTCTGGTCTTGGAGTACTAGTATCAAGCCAGGCAGTATTCCATGTCTCGTAAGATGTGAATGGGGAACTGGAGAGTTTAAGCGGCGTGTCGGCAGAAAGGTCGAAGAGAGTGCAGTCTCTGTCTACTGAGTTGGTGTATTCTTTGACGTCGTATGCAGCCGGTGCTTGTTGTCCCGCCGGGCCTTATTCACTAGTTTGTGCGTGTGGTGTTCTCTCCCGAAGTGACTGCTTGTTGCAATGCCTGAAAGCACTGGTGGAAATTCAGATGGAGTAGAACGGAGGCAGCCATTTGATGGTTCTCAAGGCTCCGTTGAGTACAGTATCCAGCTTCTTTTGTTGTGAGAGCATGTTGCACCATGCTGGGGCTGCATATTCAGCAGTGCTGTAGACCCAGAGCCAAGGCAGTGGGGCGTAGGGTCGTTGGGCTGGCACCCCATGAAGATCCAGCAAGTCGGCACAGCAGTTATTCCTCGAATATACCTTGGCGCATACGTACTCGCAGGTGCTGTCGGTATGTAAGCTGCCGGTCAAGCTTGACTCCCGGTAGTTTGGTGGGGAGGATTGTCAGGCAGCAGGACGCTCCAAGAGGTTGATTTGACGCTGACGATGAGCCTCTTGGTGTTGATGTGGAATGCAGAGCGGTGGTCTGGCTTCACTCACTCAGTCCTCCGGTCTTCAGATATTCTGCAGTAGCCCATGTCTGAGTAAGTGTGCTTTCACTTCTGTCCAGTGTCTGTCCGAGTGGAGTAGGGCAAGATCGTCGGCGTAGCCATATTGTCTAAGATGTTGTGTTGAGGTACGTCCTGATATCCAAGTTGACATCAATAGGAGCCATACATTCCTTTTGGTACTCCGTTCCTCACCGACGCAGGCGCTACTCTGTCCATCACTGGATCTTGGAGAATAAAGCTACGGTTTGCAGCATGTTACATATGAATAGTACAGGTGACGCTCCGGGATGGTCCTGAGAAGGCTTTTAGTGTCAGGCCCTGGTGGCACACGGTGTCGTATGCGCATAAGGTCACCCCCAAGATGACGCCTGCCTTACGGCGCTTTTCAAGCTTCCTTAATATCTTTGTGAGTTTTACAATCTGGTGGACAGTTCTCCGGCCACGCGAAATCCTGCTTGTTCGTCAGGCAGAGGGGTTCGACGACGGGCTCCCAGCCGAGCCAGGATCATCCTCGCAAGGAGTTTGAAGTAGACACACAGAGTGATATTGGGTGGTTAGTTCTTAGGGTTTTCGACAGGCTTGTTTTGGTTTAGGGAGTGCGATGATAGTAGCTCTCTTCCCGATTTCTTGGGTAAGGACGGTTGGTATGGCAACCTGTGTAGAACTCCTGGAGCCAAGCTGACATCGTGGGCCGCATTGCATCAAGAAATCTGCTGGTATGTTATCAGGGCCTGGGCCTTTCCACTCTTTAGTTTGGCTGATAGCAGAGGTAAGCTCATTCTATGAGAAGGGTGTCGAAAGTGACCCGTCCACGCCAAGGGCTCGACGATCTCTTTTTGACAGAGTGATGTGATCCTTTCAATGTTCTTGAAACGACCGTTGCGAGGAGTTGGCTCAGCGATTGAGTTAGGCACAGTCCACTGGACATTTCGATGGTTTTGAAATTCCTGCCGTGATACCGGTTTATAGTCTTCCGCCTTCCTGCTGATTGGGTGAGTCGATTCTTGGACCGTCTCCTCCCAGCCGCTCCGGCGTTCCTGTCCAAGCAGTTTTGTCAGATCTGACGCCTTGGATGAAGCTTCTCCCCCATTCCCCGGGTTCTAGGGTGTGTCAGCTAGGGTGTGCCGCAGATGTTCAGAATGTAACTGTCGGTAGCGTGTGCTCATTGTGGAAATTGCAGTAACTTTGTTAGCGTACTTAAGTGAGGTGTTCGGTTATGTTTATCTTAGCCCTAGTGAGACCTTCCATATTTAGTTGGAGAACTGAGATGCCATCTGACTGACATCTGTGATGCCCTGCCCTGATAAGCACGTGTGCCATACTGGATCAGATAGTGTCCTCTGAATGGGGCATAAAAAAATTAAAAACATGAGATAAAAAGAACAACAGTGAATTAAAAGACGTGAATTAAAAGGACAACAGGTGTTAACTGCCCTCAGTTTGCATGAACATTGCTTGAACTCAAAAAAACTGTACACGATGAATAGCAGATCTACCAACAATGATTGCACCAATTGGATAAAGATTGACAGATGCAAAGGAATGTAGTAAAATCAATGCATGTAAAAAAGAATACTCATTCTTAAAGGTCCTAGGACATGAGATGATAAACCTACTCCAAAGCTTTGTGGGGCATTCATTCCCATAACCAGGGCCAAAAAAGAATACACTACCTTTGACCATCATTAGTGAACTATTGTATTTTCAGTCATTTCATGATAGATTCCCCAGTCACCTGGAATTTTGTCCTATTACATCTCTGAAAAATCAATGGTCCCAAAAAGAAACAACAAATGATGTCGTGCCGACCGAAATATTGAATGCTTTCTGGTCCTCCTTGTAGACTTGAGACACACCCACGTCAATTCTATTTGCGTTTCTTGGGACCTTTAAAGACCTGACAGAAACCATTAAAATTGCATATTTTGGAAAGAATTTGGTATTGCGCCTTCACCTTATGAATTCGGCAGCCTCAATTGCATGTTGAAGGATGTGGTGGCAGAATACTTAATTCAACCCATAATTTTCACTATAGAGTTATCCCCAAAATGTAGCCCATGTGATTTGTCATGAGTTGCATTTTTTTAGGTTCACCTACATGGCATGCAGGATTTTGGAATATTGAGCAGTTTTCTCCATGTCACCTCCTGTCCAATGTATGCAACTGAGTGATTGGAATACAATATTTTCACGAGGTATAAGCATGTTGGTGTCAATAGACATAACAGGGAATTACTCTTTAGCTCTTCACTGTGCACTCGACTTGAGACCAAGGGGTCCTGCGTTAAAGTCCTGGTCTCGTCTGCTACAATATCCTCTTTTTTGAAACCTTGATGTGTGATAATTATGTATGATTGATTTTCTTTTAAAATTTCAGGAAAAATCTCCTCAGCTGCAATCTGTTTGAGGAATTCTTCGATGTAGACAATTTAAAGTAAAATGTTGATGTCAGACAAAGTGTTGATCACAGCTAAAAAAAAAATTATTTCCCAGGAAGGAGATTTTGATTTTGTAAATTTGTGACATGTGTGCAATCTGTGACATCTCAAGTTTTTCAAGGTTGTGGCATTTACACATTTTCCAAAGGCCAGTTAGCATGTACAGGGACCAGTGGTAATAATTACACCCATCAAATGTGTGTCCTCACTCCTCGCTTGCCTAAGTACAAACCCTCAGACACAAACGGACAGACATACATGTAGGATTGCACATAGGGCATGTTTGTGACATCATTTACGGTTTATTTCTTTGACAGGAGTAGCTCTACTCAAATACAAAGACTGTAAATTTTTACGGGAAAATATGTTTTATAACATGATAACAAAGATGCAGGCCACGAATTGAGAGATGATTCACTAATCCATGCATTCACACCTTTATCAACAAACCTCAACAATGGGCATGATTGGGAGAGTATTCTGTTATGCGATCAGGGCTCGATTTTTAGAGGGTTTACATGTTATAAATGCAGTAAAAAATTGGCTCAGGCATGTGAAAGTTAGCATGTGCAGGGCCAAAATTTTGTGTTTTTCAACCAACTTTCAAGGAAAAAAATCAAAAAAAAACAAAAATGGTGCTGTGAATTTGATTCTAAATCGACCCCTGTATGTGATTGACTCGGGATATGCACGAAAACTTCCTTGAGTTTTATGAAATTGAGCAAACTGGTGTAATTCAATAGGTATGTAGACCATATTTAGTAGCAAAACTAAAAGTGATTTAGTTAAGTTTCACTGATATTACTATTTTTGAGGCAACCGAAGCATTTTGTAAACAACCAAACTTATTGTGCCATGTGGACATAGGCCTACAGTATTGTGTGGTGCTTTCCAATACCCCGTCTTCCCAAGTGGTGACCAGTAGGAACCATGGATTTGACCATGTAGTAATCAGGGGTTTGGGATCAAGTCATTTGAGGAGGGGAACCTGAAAATTGGCAAAATTGGAGGGGTTTGATGTTGAGCAAGGTATTTTAATTTAACCCCCTAGACCGTTTTGCATTACAGTGACCAATACTTGAAAATACTATGCACTGAGAAGTGACCCTCTTTTTCTTTCTTTCTGTGTCGTTCCTTTTCTTGTACCTGAGAAATAGTTAAATACTCGTTGCAGGTCGGTCGTCTCAGGTCAGAAGAATTATAAACCGGCACTTAAAAGATGCACAAAAATGGAGATCACTGGGGATTATTAAGGATTGCTCTTGAGGCAGAGGAGGAAGAAAATCCAAGACCAATGTCATTTGTGATTCACTAGATTTTAGGCAATAATTCATTTGGTGTATATTGTAGCAAAATAACACGTAAAGTTCCTGCTGTACATAGAGGGATACATCTTCTCTGAGATTTGTGTTTTGCTCAAAATAATTGTACATGTTTGGGCACCTACCAGGCAGGAAAGGCACAGAGGTTGCATTTTCCACTCTACATGTAATAGCAGCGTGGGTTCTAGTAATGTCTGTGGTTTGTCTGTGGCTGTGTCTGTCATTGTTTATTAAAAAGGTAGGCCTAGGCGAAATGTAGACCACTTCTCTCACATGTGTTGATCTAAACCTCTGACGTAATGACCCTTGGAAGGGGTTCAAGGGTTGGGGCATCGGCCTATGGCGTTGTGCCAGATCTGTTGAAATTTTTCGTGTGAAATGTGGTATTAATGAAAGAAGATGCATACAAATTTATTTCAAATTATAGACTGTTCAGGGAAATGATTTGGCAGTATAAGAAATGGGGAAATTTGTGAAAATCTACACATTTTCTCTATTAAATTGATGAGTTTTGGTATTTGTTTTATGTTTAGAGAATTAGAGGAAATATCAAACATGCATACATTTTATTTTTCTGTGTATCATCAAAAAACAAAAAGAACTGGTGGTCATGTAACAACACCAGTTACTTTACCATTTTTTAGTTGAGCATTTATAGAAATACCGAAGTACCCACTTTTTTATATTTTTCCCAGAAGGAAGTTACAACTCCTTTCTGTTATGCATAGAAAGGAAACAATTTAGAAAATTCTCATGTTAGATTTGCAGATTGCGGTTTTATTTGAAAACCAGGGTGTTTTTCATTTTCCTAATTTATTTCTACCTAAAATCATTTTTTCAAGTATTAAAGGGGGATGGCCCGAATTTAAGGATTGAACGTTTTCATTTTGATTAGATGGGCATTCACCCCCAAAACACCATCTGTAAATTTTCCCGCCGCCGAGATTCAATCCGTTTTCATGTGAGAGCTAAAAATGTGATTGTATAAGCCCATAGAGTACTGTGTAAAATTAATATTTGGTCGACAAAATGGGGTACATTTCGTCATAAATTCAAACCACCAATCCTTTGGCCCTAAGATTTCACAGGGTAAATGAGAAAAAGAATAGCTGTCTTATGATGCAATAATGTTGACCACTTCCGGTTAAAATTTGTGGCTTCTGTGGACGAGGCTATTAGCGATCGGGCCATGGTACATTGTTAACATTGATCTAAAAAAAAAAACAATGTGAGATTTTCAGGTATTATCAGAGAGGTTAACTTTCCGGAAATTTTGGATTTCCGGATTGGGGCTAGGCTATAAATAAAACAATTTCCGGGGAAATTAAAAAAAAAAATTTTTAATTTTTAAAAAAAAAATTATCTGAGATGAAAAGGTTAATGTAAAGGTATATAACTGCACCAAAACACAAGTTTTTAAGTACCATTTATTTTGTAGAAGGGGGTCTGTACACCAAATCAACGTAAGAAAATACGTTCTCTGAAGCTTCACCGGATGATACGCTAAAATTTGGCATCCGTCGGTTCAAATTTTGGATTTTCAGGAAATGGGACGGCTCCTAGGTTACATCTCTTATATTACAAAACACACCCAGTTCCAAGGAACATGTGTTTGTTAAAAAATCTTTTTTAACCAAATATTGAACTTACAGTTACAAAAACATTTTCCTGTTGCTCTCCAGTAACAACCCCAAGTAAGGTGGTTATTAATGGTGCAACAAGAGAATTTCACATATCAGGTCTTCCTAAAAAATCGAGAGGACTGAATTTGGGCCCTGATTAAAGCTTTCCCACCAAAACTAACCCCATCTGAAAGGATTAAGCCTAAACTATTCTTTGGTACAAAAATTGTGAGATTGTTTCTAATTTCGTATAGGAGCAAATCCAAAATTCAGCCTATTTTTTTACAGTGAAATATAGGCAAATAAAATTGCCTTTTTTCCTCATCTTTTAAAGACTTTTTGTAGCAAAATCAAGGTAAGAAGTCTTTTTGAAGTGGCATATTCTATAAGCAACTGACTTTACTGACACAAGATTTTGGGTGCCTTCAACATCTGTCTTTGACCTTTAATTTTGGAATTTAATTTGGTAAGTACTATGAACAGTTTAAATCACAAAGTAATTGTAAAATCAATTCAACGCGCTTGCGCCTATAAAAAGTCATTTCAAGCTTATATTGTTAAGTTACATTTACCATCCAACAATCTTATTAAGACCCTTGAATTTTGCATTCATTACAAAAAAATTTTTTATGAAAAGAATTCTGAATTGTGCCACCACCCATGAATTCGGCACATCAACGGCATACACTGCATGTTGGAGAATGTGGTGGCAGAATATACTATTTCACCCCTATTGTGACCAATAACCATGACGGTTTCTTCAAACTAAAAAAAAGTTCGGCCCAATGATCCAAATATGTATGTTAAAAAATGGACACATTGAAAATGTCTTTGTAATACTATTGTATTTATAGCACCTGAATCACTCAGCATTTGTGATAAAGTAATCATTGATGCATATCATATTGTAATTGAAAAAGTTGATGCCCAACACATTGATTTAAGAGGAAGATTTCAATAGCTTCCCAACCAGCATTGCTTCCAATGAGGTTGGGTGACAGGTACTGATGGGGTCGTTGTAGAGATGAAAACATGGCTAAATTGAAAGTATGCTCACATCATTTTTATTACTTGATTTTAAGAGCGTTTAATCTCTAACGATTCCACATGGCAACCTTAAAAAAAACTTCAAATGGAAGCAATGCATTGTGGGAAGCAATGGATCTTCTCTTCATTGATTTATGTTTTTCTACTTCGATTAATGGCACCTGAGCATGAATATTTGACTGAAAAATAAAGATTCAGTTTTTACACATGATTTATGTTTGGATTGTGCTTAAATTTAAGTTTGCCATCAAATTTGTCCAATTTGCAGTAGAATTAGTGAGGCCAAAGAAATAATTGTGGGTTAAGTGGGGATATAAAGATTGATTAAAATGGGAGATTTTATGTTGGTGTTATTTAATTTAAAACATTAAAAAAAAAGGTCAATTTGCCATTTTTTTTCGGAGGATATTAAAATTATCGGGAAGCAAAAGAAATACATGCTATTCAATAAACCTAAAAAAATATATTTTAACAGTCCAAAACAGTAACAATTTCCTTATCTATGGTATGCATTGTTTATGAGTACTGCCTGTTGCTAGGTATTTTATGAATAGTTGATGTGATATCGGCACAACCAGACTTCAATTCCACTAGTCTTCCTGGTTCTTTTGGTTATGAGACAAGTACGAAAAAAAAATTGCATTTATACTGTGTTGTACTAAACACATGTCAGTACTTAGGGATAAAAAGTGTTCCACAGTTTAAAAAGTGCAATGAGAGATTTCACAATCAGGGGCCCTAAAAAAACAAAAAGTAACCTTTTTAAAATTTTTGCCCTGATGTAAAGCGTTCCATCATAATATCCCCATACTGAAGGATTTAAGCTGAGAACTGTTTCTTTGGTAACAAAATTGTGAAATTTCTAATTTCGTTCAGCCTATGTTTTATGTTTTATTAAAAAATATAAGAGAATCCAAATCACCTTTTTCTCTCTTTAAGGAATTTCTGTTGCACTACAAGGTAAGAAATCAGGTTTGTAAGGTTATTCCACAGGCGGAAAAAAAGGTTTTTTTTCCACTTGGAAGAAACGGGTTTATTCCAGTTCTTCCACTGAAGCGGGAGAAAATAAAAAGTCATTAAAAATTTTCTATTTTAAAGCAAATGCTTAGAGTTTGGTTTTATATTATTACAGTAAGGAATATAGTGAAATAATCAAAATAACCATTCAGGGACCCCCCTACCTACCCCATGCAATGGCATAATTAAAACTCACCATTGATTAAAGCCTAAATATAAAAAAATTACTGGAAGAAATGATCTCATTTCACACCAGCAAGGCCAAGCAGAGTCTCCTTGAAAGACTTGAACATCTTCAAAATATTTATAGTCTTCCTAACCCAGGTTCTCCCACTAAGCATTAAAACAAAAGACCCTAATGGTCGCTATACTTTATGATTTGTATTTTAAAAATTAACAATGTTTTTTTAAACAGATTTTAACAGCTTTCATTGTTGTGCATCTTACAATTACAACTGTGATAGATAAATGTGCACATGGAAAGAATCGGAAAATAAGTTACAATTATTCATCGTATAATTTGATAGCAAATCACAAAACAAAATTGTGAAAAAATTTTACTTATAATACTGGAAGGTAGGACTAACATGCTATAAACTTGTAAATAATTTGAAAAAAAAAAACGTCTGATATTGTAATTAAAGTAATTCAAGTAGCGTGATGATTTTGAAGGGCAAAGCAGATGAATATGGTGAAATTCAGTATGTTGTTCATAATACATTTCTTTATTCTTCCAGTTTCTTCCGAATTTCTTCCAGTTTCTTGAAGAGAAACACCTTTTTTCCAGTTTCTTCCGGAAGACATAGGTTTCTTCCGACGTTTCCGAACACTGTAAGTTAAATCTATAATGTCAAAATCATATGAAATTATAATATGACCACAATAAGGTGGGGGGGTGTCTTAAAACTCTTGTGGCACCTTTGCCCCAAGACATTTTGATCATGCTAAAAATACTAGCAAATAGCAAAAATACTAAAGGGCTAAAATGAGGCTAAAAGTCAGGTTTGTGATGTGTTAAGAATTTTTGTGAGATTGCATGACAAATATATTGATTTCTTAAACTGGCCATGTGGGATAGACTCAATGACACCATCTGACTTGATGGAAATGGGTGTACATTGGAAAGTCTGAAAATAGACCTTTCCTGGGTAGACACAGGCTGCGTGTCATATTCTGAATTCAGCCAATTTACAAGATCTACGATGCTGTAGCATTCATTGCCAAACTACTGCCAAATGCAGGTATTCTGCTCATCTGCCGAAAAAAAAATGCTTGACACCAATTAACACTAACTCCCTGAGTTATTTGGAGTACTACTAATTACGAGGCATCTAAAAAAATGGCACAGAATTCATTTCACTAATTCCATTAATGGTTCAGATTGTGCTTCAGTGTGCTTCAGTAAATTGGGCCCAGTAAGAAGTCAAAAGCTGTAGAGAATATGGTGGGCGAATCACTGCAATGTGCAAAACGGAACAGCATTTCACGGGGGTAAAACTCTCTAGTCAGCATTGGGGCAGTGGCACATATATTTGTAAGTTGCAGTAAATTAAGGTAATTCCTCTAGTCTCAAAACAGGGCAACCCCGAAAATTTAGTGATATTGCGTCTCTTTAATTCCATACAACTAAATGTACGAAACGCCAGGCTGATTCGGGTGAGGCAAGTGACCACAAACACTATGAATGAAAATTGCCCATAGTATCACATACAGGTGGATTAATCAGGATATGCAAACTGCAATGGCACAGGCTTTAAAACAAAATAAAACTTGGAATTACTGAAAAGCAGAAATGATTCTCTAAGGCGGAGGGTTAGATGGTGGTTAATTGCTGTGAACCTGCATGGAAGAGTTGGAAGCGGGCATGAAGAGTGCCAACCATGAATCAGGAACCACATTCGAGGTAGATTTTGACCTTTGGAGGGAAAATGTTTGGTCTTTAACATTAAAGAAATACTCAGAAATAGTGGAAAGGTTGTCATTCGGTAGGGAAACTTTTGCCATCTTGGAAGGATTTTTTCAGATGCTTTATAATGCTGAGACAGCGATTAAACCAGGATCTTAATCTGGTTTCCGAAGATGCGTACACTGATATACTTGTGATTGGTTCTCATGACTCAGTTCAGAAAACTATAGGCAGATAGAGGATTAGGAACGCAAGTGTGTCGAGGCTAGTACCCCCCACGACATCAAAATATTAATTGATTGTGTATTGGCTGGTAGCAATTCCCCGATCAAATATCTGAAGTTGTAAGTTTTTGATGAAGTAACCCTTGCTGTAGATATCTAATAAGGATGGTCCTCTCGGTTCACGCTAGATAGAATACGTGTGTGGTTAGAAGAGTAATACCAGTCCTGCAAATGGACTAGACATGGTTTACCATTTAATTAATATAAAAAACCACATAGCTAACGTTCCACCCCTTCCAGCTGGTAGACCCTAATGCAGATACTCAAATCCAGACTCACAAAACTATCCAGAGCGAGATATGCTGTGTGTAAAATATGTAAGAGGTGACACAGGATTATGGCTTCACATGCATGGTTTGCAATGTGTACATCCCAACTCTACTATCTACATAATGTTCATTTCACATGATAAATCAAGGGTATGTTCAGATGGGGAAAATGCTATAATGTTTATGGACATACTGTACATTGATGATGTTAAGACCTCTAGGTCAAGAGGATTTGTCGGACTGTTGAACATCATTGTAAATTAGAGTGAACTCAGAGTTCACACATGGCCCTATATGTACACACTCAGAGAGTGATTAAAACCCACACCTTATAATTGTACCTAAAATTTAGTACAGCCATAGATGGGAAGATAGTTCATGCCTGGATGGGGGAAGTTAGAGTTATTCAACATGGCCTGTGTTGGGACCCTCTCATGTGACCAGTGCCTATTCACTCTTTGCATGGTTTCGCCATTTGGCGTGGAGACCTCGGACTGGCAACATATGAATGGGAGGACTTACGCAATAGTTAGATCAGGTTCGATTCTTTCAAAACAAAACACCAATGGCCTTGGGGCCCCAAGAGATGAATTGCATTGTTATATAACACTCCAGAGGGGGTTTGAGTCAATCCCCACAATGTGCACAGTTTTGGGAATTTCACCTATAAGGTCATGTGATCTCCACAAAATCCATTATTATTAACACATTAAACCCTGCTTTGTTACACTCCATTTAGCCTCCACAAAGCGTCGTTGCTTAGGGAAATCATTACACTGAAACTGATTTCCTTTACACTGCAAGGTTGATAAAAATATGCATTTCCCTTCGGCAGAAGTGGAATGCCCCATAATTACCATAATAACACCCCTTAAAAGAGAAATGGTATCGACCAGTGACCCCAAGTACATCCCTGTCGACCTTAGCTATCCCTCAATTCCGTTTGGCTGTTAACCAAGACGGCCGCGTGTTACCGCAGCTATGCTGTAAATTTACAGCCAAATTAACTGAGATTTGATACGGACTGTTGTCATCTCATACGGAAGACTCCTACTACTATACACCATACCTTTGGAATATGTATACTGGATTATATACTGGATTTAACGCACTTTCGGACGGAATTAACGGAGACTTTTACACCGTCGGAGGGCTCTTATTATGTATCCTCTTTTGCCGCCATTGCGGTCATGTTATCTGTGTAGAGGGGAAACAAGGGTAAACAAAGCCAGCCATTGACGAACGTGTTGCTGCTTTGACTGCCTTTGATTATGTGTGAGTTTGTTATGTATGTCTTGTTATCGGGATGCTCGCTAACAATGTTATTGGTCTGGTGGGTTTGGGCTGTTATTTTATGATAGTGCGTGTGCGTTATACTTAATAAAATATGTGCAAAAAAATTAAAAATATTAAAAAATTTCTTTAACCGTTCGTGACTCAGTTACCGAGTTGGTTTTTGTGTATTGACGTTTGCGTACCGGGATACCTCCACGGCACGCTGGTTAGTTTTTTTACTGGTTTTTGTATGGCGGAACGCTATTCAATATAGCAACTCACGCTCACCCCGTTTGGTATGGCGCACAATTGCGATCGCTGCCCGGCTTCCATTATGAATGGACCCCCATCCCTTATGAATCGTGCACAGGCCCAAGTCCCGCACCGACAGGTGCTCCTCTTTCTGTCTTGGACTTAAGGATGCTCAGTGGGCAATCATTGAGAATGGGTACGCCGCTCGTGCCGCGTACACGGGAGGGGGGGTGGTGATCGGGCTCCGGTCCGGGGATGCGGCCAATGGCAGCCGCCCGCTGCTCTGTGGGAATGCTCCAAAGTGGGGTAGCTTCGGCTTCTTCGCGAAGCGCTGATGGGTGGCTTCGGGCCGACTACTCAGCGTTCTCGGACGATGGCTCGCCTGGCTCAGCCTTAGGGGCTGTATCGGTGCAGGCTGGCGAGGTCTGAGGCTGCCGATTCCCCAGGGGGATTGGCGGCCGCGGAAATTCCGGTGGTGGTGAGAGGGATGGTTGTGCCCAGGTCGCCCGGGGTGATCCATCGCCGTTGTTACCCACACCTAACGTAGTTGCGGGACCGGTGTCTTCGGGCACTCTACCGCGACTACGGGGGCCCCACTTACTTCGGGGTTTGTCACGGCAGACAACCCTTGGCGATCGCTCGTGGTATCCCTTTTGCGGGACGCCTGCAGGTTGTGACTTCACGCTCACTGCACCCCGCATTTCTAGCATGGTAGTAATTCTGTGCCTCCTCAGCAGGCGACGCTCGCCGCCCACCGGGGCATTCGAGGCTTGGCGTAGCGAGTGGGGCTCCACTGTGGTGGCCTCAGCAGATGCCCACAGCTGACCGGTCGGCTCAGGCCTCTCATACGGGTACGCCTGCTGGGGTGGCTAGTGCTGGTCCGCAGAACCTGCTCCGCGGCGGTCAGCCTTGGGTGGGGTAAACGGTGGTGCCCCGGACTCTGCGGCTCCCGGCAGGGCAGCGTCATGTGGCCTACCCCTGCAGGGACACAGTATGCCCGCCTGCAGCCTACCTCTCAGGTTACGCTACATCCCCGTACGTGACTGATCCCCCAGTCGTTCTGGACTTCTGGGGCTGGCGGTCGGTATGGTCTTGCGACAGTGGCTCTCGCTCGCGGGAGCCCCTCCAGGATATAGTCGCTCCGCGCCTCCGCGTCGGTGCACCAGCCGGCTGGCACCAGGTGCTGTCGAGGCTGCTTCCGACCCGATTCGGAGGGGCAGTTGCACCGCTACTGCAGCGGATTGTCTCCTTCTGGGGGCGGTCAATGCTGCGGTGGTAACCTGCCTGGTTACCGGGACGGGGCAGGGCGGTGGACCGTACCACTACCCGTTCGGCTTACGTGCCGGGACTTGGGGTGTCGCCCCATGCTTCTCGGTCTGTACCATCGTCAGGGTCGGGTTGGGTGCAGTCGAGCCTCGTGGCTCATGCTGCACAGCCTATGCCAGTTGGCGTGGTCTTGTGGGAGGCCCTGGTGTCGCCGACCAGGTGGTGCGACGCCTGGCCCCTCGGCCTTCTCCGGTGGCCGTTTATCCGCCGTCATCGGCGTTGATTTCGGGTGGCGTTTACCGCCGTCGTGGGCGGGATTTTCGGCTTAACCACAGCATGTTGGTCCCCTCTACGGGGGCGCCCTGCTTGGGTGTTGTTTGCCAACCTCTCCTGGTGTTGACTTTCAACTATCGGCGCCGCGACCTGTCATCTCATTGCGGGATGTCGCGCCGCTTGGCTCTCGGGCATCCCTCAGGATGATGTAGGTCTCGGTGGTCTATTGGATCTACTCAAGTCTGCTCTTTGGCAGGGCCTGTCCCATACGGGGCGGCCTAGCCTGAGTGACTTAACCCCTGGCTGGCATGTCAGCCTTGCCTTTGTGTGAAAGCCCTCTCAGCCTGGTGTAGTCCGTGTGGGTTACCGCGTCATTCTCTGACGTTGCTCTAGCTTCGGCATGCAGGGGCCCCTACGGGGGGTGCTCATGCCCTGCCTGTGGTGGGCCTGGCCTGCCTCGGCCTGGGCATGGGGCGCAGCCTGCCGTGCTACAGCTTGCAGCTTCTTCGAGATCCGGACCTTAGTCTTTATGCACTCGGCTCCCGGCTCCCATGGGCTTTCCGCTCTGGGTCGCCGGCGCTTCCGCCGGCCTCTTGTTTGGTTGGGGGCTGACTGTTGCTGCCCCGGTACCTATGGCCTTCGTGGTGCTAGTACGGGGTCCGCAATGGCACCATCGGGGGACTTGAGGCCTCTGGTCTATGCCAGTTAGGCGCGGGCATATAGGCCATGGCTGTCGGCTCTTAGGCTCTGGGCGTTAGGCTTCTGCCTACCTAGCCTGGTCCCGCTGTCTCCCTCAGGGAGCTTGGGACTCTGGCTATGATGCAGCTTGCTGCTCCCCTCCTGGGGATCAGCTGGGCCTAGCGCCGCTTCCGAGTCGGGCCTAGCGACAGTTGCCGTCGGCTTAGTCTCTGTTCCCCCTTGAGGTCAAGACCATGTATCCAGCATTGCTGTGATACTAGTCTTTGGGTCTTTAGCCACCGACTTCCTTGGGAGGTCATTGCCTAGGGCCTTGGCGGTCTTTGACTTCGCCTTGGCCTAGGCCTTGGGGCGTTCATCGTCTAGCTTTGTTATCGACTTAGACCCTTCATCTCATTCGGGGTAGCTGGCCCTGGTTTCTTCCCACGCAGCTTGGCTGGGCCCTCGTCGGGCCTGGCCTAGGGCTGGATGGCCCGGCTGCTTGGTGTATTACCATGGCCCCCTTCGGGGTTTTTGAGGCCTATGCCTATGCTGGTCTAGCGTGGCCCCACCAGGGCTCAATGGACGGCTCAGGCCGGGGGGTAGGGCTCTGATGTCCTTCTCCCTTGGCCCTTACACCCCGTATGGGGACTGATCAGTTGCGCCTTGGCTGTTCTTACTTGCCCTCTGTCCTCACTTTTGTGGGGCGCGAGACCTCGGCATACATGCCGGCTGGTGCCCTCGGGGCATACATGCTCCTTCCGGTTCGAGGCTTTGGTTTATTCAGCCTTTCAACGCTGATGCTAGGGTTCCCTCATTGCGGGCTTTGGTCCCAACCAGGGGGATGCCTCGACCCCTCTGGGCTCTGTTTGTCAATGTGCGCTGTTGGTTTGGCTCTGTTGCATAACCTTACCCGTGCTCCCAGGCTAACTCATAGCCCTGAGGTCTTTCGACTTCGCATGGACTCCGCCTACTGTTGGGTCTTTATGGTGTCTTTGACCGTGGATACCTTCGACCGTTGGTTCGGGAGTTAGGGGCTGGCTTTGACAGTACTCGCACAGTCCTTTGGCTCCCAGCTGAATACCCGGTCCGCTGTCTCCCTCGGGGGGACCTTGGACACGGGCTTTTTGGGGTCGGCTCGACGATGCCCCCCTTTGGCGCTCGTCGTACGGGCCATAGAGGCGGGCCTTGTTCCGGATAGCGTGGGGCTCGTCCGGGCCTAGCGTTGGGGCTCGTCGGGGTCCCGATTCGTCGGGGTCAATCTTAGGGGGTTCCCCCCCTCCCCTCCAGCGGTTGTCAGGCTCTGTGTTCTATCTCTTCACTTGCGGGTTTCTTGCCACGCCGTATGTCTTGTCGCAACTGTGCTGCCTAGTGGAATCCCCGCGACGGGGCATTCCTTTGTTTGGTGGGTTCTCAGAATTCGCCTTCACAGGTGGCTTTATCAGTTGTTCTAGGCAGATGGACTTGTCTGTCTTCCCGCCGTGCCTTGAAACTGGTTCTTGTGCTTTTCCCCGTAGTACCCTCGGGGTATGGGGGAAGTTGGTTGCTCTGGATTGTCTTTAGGACGGGGAGCAAGTGACATGGTGGGTCTGCATCTTCAGACTGGCGGATTTTATTCCCTTATTCCTAGTCGGTCAAAGTGACCTGAACTTTAAAATCGGTTGGGAGCTTCTCGCTCCGGTGTGGTGGGACTGTCTCTGGGCGTAAAACCCCCGCTGTGAGTCATTCTGCCATGTCTGACGTCTAAAGTTTGGTTGACGGGTTGAGTACTCCCTTCTCGGGTTTTGGTGATCCTTAATCGGTATTTCGCCCGTTCGGGTGGTAGCATCTCTCTGGTGGCTCTCTTCACTTCTTCTCCTCGGGAGATTATTGTGTCGAAGCCGCGATGCTGCCCGCGGACCTCTTCTCGGTGTTGGCATCCCTTAGGGAACGTGGCCGGAGTTGGATCTGACGCAGCTACCTTGTTGCCTCCTCGAGACCGATCGTCGTTCGGCCAAGGAGTTCCTCATGTTTGGAGCATTTTGTCCTTCTACGACTTGTCACCTGCTCTCTGCTTGCAGTCGCATTCTGGTTAGACTTTGCTCGGGCTTCCCGAGCGTTAGTGAGGCTCTCGGCTCGGGCGCATCTCGAGGTCGACTCGTGTTCCGCGGAGCTAACCTCTTGGTTTTCCCCTCTAGTAGACTTCTCGGTGGTTTACCCACTTGGTCTACTTTTTGGGCCAGGATTGATGCTGGCCCGATCTGGGGAGTTGCTAGTTTATCATTAATCTAGCTTTTGATGCTCTTCGGTTGCCGGTTCTGGTTGCCGCGGCTCCAGGTATTGCGGAGAGAGTCTGCCTAGTTCTTTCCTCGGTGGTTTTGTCTACATCCGAGTCGAGGCCTGACCTGAATCGTCCCTTCACCTCATGACTGTGATAGTCTGAGGGGGGACTTTTCGATTATTTTGAGGCTTGTTGGCTGTTTCGATCATAGCTTGTCTGGTTTGTTCGGGGTTAACATAGCTCAGGCCTAACCACAGCCTAGGTTGTTAGGTTTGTCCTTCGGTGACGTTGGTTCGTTCCATTGAATCTTGCAAGGCGTCCGTTCTGACCCGCAAAGCTAGTTCCCTCTTGGGGTCTGAGTTCTATCGGAGCGTCTCTTGGCGAAGCCCCCAATCGTCCCTGGGTGCGGCGTCGATCTAGCCCTCGCCTTTATGACTCTTTCGGGTCCCGTTCCCGGCTGGAGTAGCCGGAGATTCCTTCTTAAGTGTAGCTTCCTCCTCCGGTCAGGGCCGGTCTTATCTCCAGGCCCTCCACGGGGCTGGGGGCTTTAGCCTTCATTCAGTCTCTCCACCTTTATCTTCCCGGGACCTCTCTGGCGGGGTTCTCTGGGGTCTCTAGGGGGCCCGCTCATCCCGTTTTTTGGGGTTAGGCTTCTTTGCCCGCGTCTTTACGCGGGTCCGCATTGCGCTTCTCTGGTTCCTTCCAGGATCCTCAGTTGTTCGCCAGGCTGTGAGGCCTTGTTCTCCACCTTTGCCGCGGCGTGCTTCGGGCCCTTTGTCCAGGGCCTACGTAGCACTCCCAGTCTCTGTCGGAGCTCTCATCTCGCCGATTCCTTAGGCTGGGTTTATCTGCGGGATTCGCCCCGGCATCTGAGCCATCCTCCAAAAAACTTGGCCAGGTCCTTTAATCAAATATAAGTCGGAGGTACTCACTCACCCCTGGTGTACTCCACTATCTAAGTGAGTTATTGGTTCAGGACTTTTTAGGAATCAGATCCATGTGATTTTGGGCGCTCTGCGTTTTTTAGTCTACCTTGACTGCATCATATGGCTGCTCTTCTGAAATATCATGCTTTCCACCAGACTAAGTGGGCTAGTCTGGTGTGATTGAAATATCATTCAACGGGGTTAATGCATATGTTTCAGTCAACATTGGTTGTCTAAAGGAAATCAGTTTAGTGTAAGGATTTATTCAAATAAAACACATTATGTTTTATAATCATCTAACTGAGCCTGATTTCCTTTCAATGTTGACTTCCATTCCAGGCCGCCCCACAGCATGATATGTACACGCGTCCTGTGGGCTGAGCCAAAAGGAATTAAGGGAGAGTAGGGTCGATAGGTGTGACCTGGGTCACTGGTCGAGACCCATTTCTCTTTTAGGGGTGTATTATGGTAATTGGGGAATTCCACCTCTCAGGAAGGGAAATGCATATGTGTCAGTCAACATTGGAAAGGAAAATCAGGCTCAGTTAGATGATTATAAAAAAAATAAGGTGTTTTTGAATAATTTTTTTTAACGTGATTATGACAATTTCCTGTGGTTCTTTAACTTTGGAACACTTTTTATCCATAAGTACTGATATGTGTTAGTATAGTACAGTTAAGGCACATGGCAATGCATCATGGGATGATCAAAACACCCTCTGATAACGCACTCATCTATTCCAGTGTCATCGTCCAGGCTCTCCCGGCAAATGGTGACCGGTTTTGCAAACGGTGAATAATAAAGAGTATGTGCTTTTGGTGTTGCTTGACTGTCCACAATATGTAGTCACATGACTCCTTACTAAAGTCAAGACACTATCAGTGGATTGCTAAATCAGCAAATGAAAAAAAAAATATCAAATCAGATTTTAAATGTATGGAATAAGTACAGTATCCTAACATACCCTGCCAAATGATAAAAAGACCAGAAAGCAGAAGCAACCTAATAAGGACAGATTGGGCGATATTTAACTCATTACTGTCCGTTCGGACACTTTACTTACACACACGTAATTGAATGGAGGCGATGGTTCTTGGAACGCTGCATGATTTTCTTTCCTTTTCTGTCATTTCTCAGGTGGAGGAAAAGGTAACTTATGAGAATATACAGATTTATCATCAATTTGAAGCTTTCCTGCACATTTCAAATACTTTTTTCAAAAATCCACTGATAGTGTCTTTAATATATAATTCCCCAAAAGTGCATTGTGGTACTGGTGTAAAACCTTCTTGGCCTAATACAGTAATTACTAATTAGTTAAATGGAATACTACTAGGAAACCAACTATTCTTGCAGAAGAATGTATGATGAGCAAGGACCAAACAGTACTTTGCACAGTAGTAACAAAATTGTTATTTTATTTGTTAGAGACTAATTTGCAAATTGCTGTAATATAAAATCTCTTTACCTGTAGAAGGACCACTCTACATGGAAGATGTCCATTGTAGGTGGAGTTCTAAGAAATTTTCTCCACAGCAATTTCATTTTTTATACGTGCAAACTAGTCTCTTAAAAAATTGTTCAAATAAATTGCTCCTTGTGACAAATAAATGTGTTTTACAATATAGACAGACAAGAGGCCAATCAGAGTGTACTGTAAAAGTAATTATGACCAGCTTGAATTCTATTTGATTATCGTTTCCAAGGTTAAAATTAAGATAAAACACAGCCAGTTGGTTTATATCTCACTATGAACCTCCTGGTATGAGTCTAGACTGCATGCACAATATGGAGTCTAGACTACAAAAGAGAAATGACCCAATTGTTATAGTTTGGTTAATTTTCTGTTCATTTCACACACAGTAGAACCCAGTGCCTACACAGCGTTAAAATTATTGTGATTGAGCAGGTGTATTGGGAGGTTAATCTAACCCAAGGTTCATCAATATTTATGCTTCAGTAAACTTTTGTTTGATTCAAAATGATGTGGGTTTTTAATTACTTTTTAAAATAATTTGACCCTAAGGATCATTCATTTTATTTTTCCACCATATTTTACTGGTCCAATGTGTAGACTTTGATGATACTGAAAAATTAGTTCTGTTTGGAAATTGGAGGGAACTCTGGTCAAATGGAGACAAAATTTCTACATTTAATTTTCTAAAATCTCAAAATGTATTAAATGCTAATTTTTGCTTGATAGGATTTAAAGAGGATGTTACTTGTAGGCCTATCTTGAAGAACTTGCTTTATTACTGACTATGATACACACCCAGTCCCTTCACTCAACACTACAGTGACCTTAATCTTGATAATAATAATAGCACTACAACAAAATGCAGCAAAAAAAAAAAATCCATACACCCATATAGTAAGTATCACTGGAAAATGGGCAGTCTTTTCGGTCATCAGTGTCAGTACTAGTTTAACACTGACCACAAAATCATAACGATATGTGGGTATTAAAGTTGTGTCCATAATTTGAGGGAGAAATGTTAATGTAAAGTGGAAAAAAGTGGAAATATTCGCGCTACATTCATTTTCGTGCTTTTCACACACTACTGAGCAAGCACAAAATTAAGAGCACATGGAAATGTTTATTTTGTGTGTAAGTCTACGTAGGAGCTCTGAAAAAAGCAAATTTGAAAAACAAGTGAAAAATGCTAAAAATTGCAGACCCAAGACGTGCGAAAATTATGATGGGCAAAAATTACCATTTTACAGTACTTGGGGAACTATGTTGAAGTTTTTCTGAAAAACGAAAGAATGAAGAATTAATCAGATAGGAAAGGGGTTTCCCCCAAACAAACGGATTTTTTTCTTGTGTACTATAATAGTACTACAGTAGTAGTAGTAAATAAAGGATACGTGTGTACCGCCAACTTAAGACTAAGGTCGTTGTTGTACCATAGTACTCGTAATACTTAACAGTGATAATTTCCGTGTTGGGCCGCTTTCTACCATGGTACTGTCGTATTTACTGGGCAAAATCGCCCGTGTGGACCGCATTTTCGTAGTTTACTACCATGTTTACGCAATGAACCGTGTTGTTGACCGCCGGGTTAAATTTGTAAACAACGACCTCGTAATTTCCGATGTGCTCATGTGTCCAGAACACGAAAATGTCTATGACACAAAAAATAATCTTACAGTGTGACCGGGACCGCGTTATATACTTATTACATTAGTTACCACAATCAGGATATTACTAACAACAACGAAAGATTGCCTGTGTGACTGCGGTCATAGTCATAGTTACCTGCTCGAGTTTTGAGTGTCCAGAGGCACAAGTGATGCATCATTGCTCTTTTAGCTAAACAAATGTGTCCAAAAAAGAAACAGAAAAGGTGATTGGTTCTGTCAAGATCTGTTTCAAACATCTAAAAAGATTTGAGGCTTAGGCTTAGTTAGTGTTAGCATTCAAGAAAAGTGTGTATGTACATGGTTTATTTCGTGTTCCGAGCCCTTTTCTAGCTTCTTGGGACCACCTATAGCAATTCCATTAGCTACAGATTCAGGGTGTGATTGTCTTCAAAAGCAACTTCACTCCAAGCCAGCCCCAAAGAGACAAACAAGTCACTCACAAATCATTTTCATGGAGCCACTTAAAAATAACCACTTGGAACTAGTGCGTACATTTTACGCTTGTAAATCTTGCCCGGAGAGTCCAATTTTCTACTTAGGCAAAATTGCAGACTATTTCGTAGTTGTTAGTATTGAAAATCTTGTCTATGACGGACAGCCAATTTTACACATTATGCGTTTATGGTTATTACGGTTTTGAAAAGAATGGAAATGCTGTTTTGGCAGGAAATTGAAGTTTGTTTATTTTTAATGATAGCTCGGACACCACAAACTTAAAGCTCACAAAATTATTTTAGATTAATAAGGTTAACTGAAGGCTCGTATGAACTATGAATTATGAAACAACCTGCGTGTTAACCCATTCAAAAACTAAAAATTGCACAAAAAAAAATGAATGCTGCTAAACAGTCACTTTGGCCAAGTAAGCTGAATGGCCTGACTACATGATATATCATACAAAAGGTTCACTACATTATTGTTGACATAGATTAAAGTAGAATAAATACCCCTCAGCGGTGAAGTAAAATAGGACCAGGCTTTCAGCTTTATTTCTTCTTGTCTTATGTTATTGAATGGGCTATGTGTTCAGTGAACTATGGGCTATGTTCACCAAAGTGTTACCCCTTTGAAAGAATTGCAGGCTGCAATGTACATGTACCTAATCTTTGCCATCAGATTATTTTTTATTTCAAGACATTCATGCATATTACAGGAATGGTCTTGCCTTTCAAACGCTGATTTCATGGCGTCAATAACATCAAAATACCCCAAGTTTAATGTAAAATGAGAGGTAAAATTTGATATGCATTAATAAGTTTGCCCACTTGATAGCTGTGGTGCAGCCACAGGCATTCTGATAGCTCTGGTGAGCACAGAGTCATTCTGAACCCAAAGCCAATTCCAAGCACAAGCAATAAAGGCGGCAGGAAAATGTGTATTTATGTGAAGTGATTTTTTTGCAAATTTTGAAAGTAGGAGGTAGGTAATTCACACACAAAAAAAATGACTGTTGCAAAATGTTATCTTTCATTTGTTTAATTGACATTGACAACAAAAGGTGTGAAAAAATGGCAAAATTTGAAAAACAAGCATATGGATATAGTCATCGTTGAAAATAAAGCATTATTTTAAAAAAAATAGAGTATTTTAGGACTTAAAAGTCTCCTTTGCCTTAACGCATCACTGGTTCCATACTACTAAACGCCATGCTTGTATTGACCTCATTAACACCAAGGCCAGGCCACACGGGATTGATTCCAGCAAGCCAAAACACAAATGGAACTTAAGCCGCAGTCTCTACACTTCAATCAAAGATCGGATGGTCTGTTACCACGGAATACAATTGCACATCTTGGAATTTGATATTTATGAGCAGATTTGATATCATTTCCTTATGAAAACAGGAATTGTGGACCAGCATTAAGTTACATATCAACTCTGATCTCAAGCATTTCCTATTCAGAACGATAACTGTTGCTTCTAGGAGAAAGTTGAAAGGCTAGCCCATTGTAGGCTCAACATTCAGTCTGTGTAAACTGCAAATTAGAACTTGATGCCATTGCAATAGAGGGGTTTCCACTCAGGAGTCACTAAATCATGAGACATGAGCAAACACGAGGGTGTTGTAACTTGAGGCGGCTGGAGTTTTGATGTCCATGGCTGTATAATGTATGGGAAGGGACTCCATCAGTGTTTCCATACATAAGGGTCGTACTCATTACCAGTCAGCAATATTAATTGGGTGTGTTGTTCGAGGAGAGAGACGGACTTCTTTAGTCAACCATTGCAATACACTTCTTCCAGGAGAGTAGAATGTGTTGCCCCATCTCTGGGGGGAGGGTACTCACAGTGGCGGATGTAGAGTCAGCAGTTCAGCAGCTGCTGACAGGGCCACCCCTAAAAGATGCCTCTCAGGGCCCCCTCGGACAAACGTGCACTAAAGCATTGCTATTGCGTTTGTTCTTGACGCTAAGGGGCCCACCTTAAGCTTCTGACAGCGGCCCTTTTCCTTAAATCACCCACTGGTACTCGCATATGAAAATTGAAATGGATAGGGTTTTGTAAGGCTCACGCTTCCAAACCCAGGCACATTCGGTGACAGAGGATGAAAAAGTAGGGGTTCTTTTGGTGAGATGCGGAAGAGACAGCCAAAATTGCCCCAAATATGGGTTTTCCAAGTGACAAATTTGCCCAAAATTTTCCAAAAAAATGGAAGTCTTTGGTAGATTTTTGCAAATTTCTAAAAAATAGTGGTCTTTGGAGTGAGATTTTTGTGAAATTTTCTAAAAAATAGAGGTTATTTGTGGAAAATGTTCCAAATTTGCCCAAAAAAAGGGTTTTGGGTGAAAGTGGTAAATTTTCAAAAAAATATGGGGTCTTTGGGTGACAGCAAATGCATTGAAAAAAGGGTGGCTTAACAGCTTGTAACATATGTGTCACTTCAAGTGGAGTGCTCCACTCACCCTAACCCTGCCACTGATGGGAATATCAATTTTTGCTGAAGTATATGAATTAGGCATCTACATGTAACCCTCACTGAGAGCGGTTGTGATGCAAACAATGGACAAATGATAAGGCATCTCTGTAAGCAAGATCATGCATGCTGCCGAGTTCTAATAGTTCACTGGCTATGAGTCACAGTAGCCCTCCTGCATGCCGGGCGGCTATCCGCTCAATCCCCATTAAATTTTTGATGGTTCTTCGAAGCCCTCCTCCCTCATCACTCTACTTACTCATCATTTTATATATAATTTATCCCATGCTGATACATTGGTACAGGACAAAAAGTTTTATCAAATATTACTTCCAAGATGGGGAATAGTAGCCAGATCAGTTCCACCCTATGTTTCGGCTAAATTACACTTTTATTTCAGAGATAGGGCTTTTCATTTAAAATATCACTTGATAGGAATTGAGAAAGAGACAACATCATACAAGATCTGGATGTGCTCTAATAATGAATTGCCTTTCACTATCACAAGAATTGGTAACTTTCATCTTATACTTTATTACATGTCCATGTAGAACTTTGAATTTAACTGAAACTTGAATGAAGGAGCCATCATGTTTTGTGTGCATAGTCAGACATTTATTTCGATCAGAACATAATTGGTTGCAAATTTTTCTGTATGTTATGTTTTCATTATGTGTTGAGTTCTTCTCTTAAAGTCTTCTCTATTTATCGTTCATGTTGTAAAGAGGCCCACCTCTTTCGTATAGATTGTGTGCGAGTCGCACCCTGTTGTTGCGTAAACAGGACGAAGGACACACTGGGCAGCCTAAAGGCAGGGTGGTGGATGTGGTTTTGAACCAAAATTTGTTTTGGAATTAAGGGGAGACTTGAAAAATATCAAAAATTAAAATAATATAATTTAATTCAATGTATTAAAATTACTGTTTGGCGAGGGTTATTTTTTTTTGGTGAGTATATTTTATTATTCTTAGAAATGCAAGGATTTAGAAATGTAGATGAATGAAAGTTCAGATGATCTACCAAAGTTTTAATTTTTTGTTAGGTCAATTTTTTTTTTTATATTTATTCCGGGGGGCACTTGACATTGGAAGGCGCAGATGATTGGCTAGGACTCAAACTAAAAAGATGCCTGTAAATAGTAGGAGTGAGAAAAAGGAAAAAAGGCCAAAATATCATGGAAACTACTAATTTTACTAATATTTTTGGAGTAAAAAAGTCAAGAAATTGATGAAAATAAAAATAATAATCAGGGGTTTACGGGATTTTGACATTGTTGAAGAAATTGTTGAAAACTGGGTTATTCAGAGAGTTATTTTCTGAATTGGTTAGAGATTATTTGAAAATGGGATCATTGCGTGACAACAACACTTAGTGGAGGGGCCTATGTTCTCCAGAGAGTGATTTATGAATTCATGTTATTTTGGCAACACTATAAAGTATTCTACTGGGTCGGATATTCAGAAAAACGATGGGCCATTTTTTTAGTTGACCTTTAGTGACCTTGACACAAGGTTAAAAGGTCAAAGCAGTTACAGTACCCAAAGTATATCGACCTTGCGTACCCAAAATTGGCAATTTTACCAAGGAATATTGTATATTTTTTGAGATTATTTTGTACTTGAAGCTTTTGTTTTCTTGTTATTACAAATAAAATAATTAGAACAATAATACTTATGCATAAATTACCGTTATTCCATACCCCAGTTCCTGTCCAAGCAAGAGTTAGGACTCTAGTTCTTGCACAATGATAGTGAACCCTACACAACACCATTATACCTTGCTATTATGCCCATGGCTATTAGTAGGCATAAACAAATTTGATTTTATGAAACGTGCAGAGAAAGGTTTGAGTAGTCTTATTATATCCAAATCCATGGAATGATCGTTGTGATAAACCGTGAAACCAACCACGGATTCGCACTACAGGGACAAAAGTATGTAAACTAGTTATCTTTTCAGTTTCAGTCACATATATGATGCTTTAATTATTCTTTCCATCAAGGCATGGTCATTGACATGGGGATATATGGGGACGACCAAAGAAAACTAAAATGGGTATTTTTTCAAGATTGTGCACGAGACATATTTGAAGGGTACACAAAAAACAACTGAAATCTAAATTGGTGTGCTTTAATACTTGAACGGGACGAGGTAGGATGTGGAAATTTTGGAGTTTGTAATCGTATTCGGCTCACTTGTGTAAATGAGCTATCAGTAAATAAGCCTACAACGAACAAATTCCTACTTGCTTAGAGTCAAATAATACCATACTTTATTAGGGTAGGATTTTACACTTAACCATACTTGGTTTAGGGGTGCTTTTTTAGACCGTCAAAATACTTGTACTTGTTTATGTACTTTTTGGAAACTCCTGTCGTAGCATGGATCTTGTCAATGCACCAGTGCCCCCCCCCCGCCCTTGGCCCCCCCCCACCCCCCTGATCTTGGAGCCAGGATAGTCCTCCAGTCTATAGTCTAGTCCTAGTCCTTTTAGGGGGTTTGGGCTTTCAACTGTGGACTTTTGGTAAAAGCATACGAGCCCCCTAAAAGGTACTTTTCTCGTCCTTAAAAGTAACTTTCTTGTCAAATTTCTCTACAACTTTGGCCATTTTATGGACAAAATAAAAATATGGCCCTTGCCCCCTTTTGTGGGATTTCTGTTGTGTGTGTTTGTTTTGTTTGTGTGTGTGTTGTGTTTGTGTGTGCGGGGGGGGGGGGTGATCCTCAAGATATTCTCTCTATCTTCCAACTGCCGTGCCCATTATCATGAACAAAACTCAAAAGCTTAGTGATGGTTTTGAATTAGTTGTGTAACAAGTTGATCATCCCTTTGCACATAGTTTTAATTGGTTTCCCCGTCTTGAATATTTTGGTATCAAAAAGACTTTCTGGCTTTTAAAAAATAAACATCTTCCAGCTAAAATGCAACAGATGCACAATTCTGGAAACAATTGAACATTTTAGCAATATAGATGGCCTATAAATACGTATAGCCATGCAATACAATGTTCCATATACACGTGAATGAACCCATCATCCTTCAGTTTTCCTCCAAAAGGTATACACGTGAATGAACCCATCAATTTACGTTTTCCTTTCTCCAAAGGTCTGTGACACGGATTTCCCGGATATGTCATTATAATGCGTGATAACCATTATAACACATGATAATTGTGGAATTCGATCAAGGGACCTATACCCTCAGCAAGTGGATGTTTTGTCCTCCACTAGTCATTCCAATTGGTTATATTATCTTGACTGGTTATAAGGGTGCATCACTCTATAACACAAGACCAGTGAATATTGTTCAATAAAACAGGTTTTGTCACGAAAAAAAGCCTTAAATTGAGATACATGTTGTTTCGAACACTTAATTAAAGATTAATGTGAACTTATTGGTGGAACAAGGATATAACATATACGAATGTTAGCTAAGTGACAGCATTACATGTTTCCATGTTCGTAAAACTTTTTTTTTTAGAAAACGGCAATTTTGTCTGGTAGGGAATGACCTCACTTGATCTTGCTTTAGGCTATAGACTATTCAGGGTCTTGCTTGAAAAGAATAAAGCATCATACAAATGAATAAAATCACAATTTTGTCTTGCACATTTTTTATAAACTGTGTCACAACACAATACAAATGTGCATTAAGTATCAACTATGACGCATAGTGGTTGGGTAGGCCGGGGGTGGGGGGGGTCTCAACACAAATGACCATACGGGGACTTGCTGCAGACAGTCCTCATTTTTAGCCCTTCTGGTATTGGTGGACAAGGATAAAACATCTAGACCTGTTAGCTAATATGCCGCATACAATGTTTCCATGTTCTGGAACTTTTTTTATGGAAGAAATGCATTTTGTCTGGGTTAGGGATGACCTAACTTGAATCTTGCTTTAGGATATAGACTATTCAGGGTCCATGGTTGAAAAGAATAAAGCTCATACAAATTAAGAAAATCACAATTTTGTCTTGCACATTGTACAAACTGTGTAACACAATACAACTGGCATTAACAGCTGTGATCATAGGGGTTAGGTATAGGCCGGGGTAAGGGGGGCTCTCACACAAATGACCATACGGGGACTTGCCACAGACAGGCCCTCATTTTAAGCCTTCTGGTAAATCAATACCCCTTCTTCATGATTCATGCCAATGTTTGGTGATAGCAATAGGGTCGTTTTTTTTCCAAATTTTGTTGGAAATTAGGTCAAAATTTCTCAATCTGAAGTCAAAATTGTCAAATTGCTTAAAAATATCAAAATTTGAGGAAAAAAGGGCAAATGGGGTTTTATTTGCCCAAATGTTGCATAATTCGTTAAGCTAAGGGTCCCTTTTTTTTTCAAAAATGTATGCTATGGGTCCTACTTTCCAGACTCGCGGAGGCATGGGTCCTACACCCAAACCAAACCTGAAATAGGGTGACTCTACTTGATCTTGCTGTTAGACAAGACTATTCAGGGTGCTGGATGGAAAGAATAAATTAAAACAAACGAATCGGTAGATGTGACTGAGACTAAGGTAACTATTATACATATTTGTCTCTGAAGTGCGAATCGTGTTATTTAATTTCACGGTAATAACGACGATTCGTTCCCATGGGAGTTGGTATAGACTACATCGCTCATTTTCTCTTGCACACATTTTTTTACAAAACAAAACTTACTTCACTTTAAACTTATCCAGGGTATTACAATCAAGAAATACATGGGGTTGTGTAGGTTCCTTCTTATACATTCAAGTCACGCTGTGGTTTACAGATTATTGCTTGTAGCAAAAACTTGTGGCCATAACTCTTTGCTTGGACAGGGCAATGGAGTCTGCATAAAGGGAATTATATGCATTCATTGGTCTCTAATTAGTTATTATTTGCATATAACCAAAAACGCAAGGCCAAATAACTAAATAAATATCACATCAATGTTCCTTAGTGTGAATTTGCCACATTTTGGTACCACCATGTCCGTATATACTGTGAACAATGTATACCAGTTTGACCTTGGACCTTGCATTAAGGTCCGTAAAGGTCAAGAAAAAAAAATGGCACACGTTTTTTCTGAATAGTCAGACCCAGTATTATATGTTTCTAGTGGTTGCCCAAACTTAACATGAATTCACAAAAAAATTACATAGGCCCCTCCACTAATAAAACGGGTACTGCAGGTTTGAGAACGAGTAAAAAAAAAAAAACGGTCAATGTGGCCAATGATCCCTGACACCCATTTTCAGTGACTCCCCCCTTAACTTCCTCCGGGTCATTTGTATCTTTTTACCATTGTGCCTGGAATATCACACACATTTGATGGTTTTGTTATTAGAATGATGAAATTAAAAACTACATGTATTTACCACTCAGGTTCGGGGGGGAACACGGATTTTGTAAACGCTTCATCTGCACATTTAGAAATGGGTCTTACATGCACATCTGTGGAAACATGAGTGCACACATAGCAGGGTGCATATTGCGAATCTGCGTGCAAGTGTTGCGCCTGTGTGTTTTATTTGGAGTTTGGAGTGCATATAAGATTTAAGGCGTGCCAATGTGGTTGATCCAAATTACTGTTTAAATCAACTTCCCAATTTGTGAGTGCTTATTTTTCACCACTTTGCATGATGCTTCAGTTCGTGAAATTTAATTGCAATTACACTGATCTAAAATTGTGATTTTGAATATGTGCATCAGCCAAAACAACTTATTTCATGCATGTTATCCATATCTTAGACCTTGCTTGAGACTTTGCTGCTGGTCGTTAAAGAACTCACTTGCCCAAAAGACAAGTTTAGCTTGAAGCCAAAGAATGTGGGAAAAATTTGTAGAATTTTTTTTTCCAGCTTCAAAACCTCTCTAATTTGCTTCAAAATTCAGTTTCCAAGAAAATAATTTTCAAGATTAACAAAAATAGTTCCAGGCATCAGGCTTGGGGGCTTTGTTGTACATTTTATCAAATGGTAAATTCCATACTTTCTTATCAGTCAATGTGAAATTAACGCACTAAAGGTTGTTGATCAATTCAGGCATTTTTGTTGAAATTGATGGTTGGGAACTTACTGCCAATTCATAAGTAGAAAGAACATGGTAATTATAATGTATTAAAGGCTGCGTGTTTCCGCTCGTCTTGGGAAACCTCCGATTTATATGGATAAGTAGTATCGATTTTGATATCAGATGAAAGGCCGTATTTTTACTCATTGTCATCCTGAAATTTAACCCTCAAAATCCATTCATTCCCAAGAGTTAAACAAAAAAACTGCCCGTTTTTTTAATGGTTAACATCAAATTAGCACAGTATTGAATAGGGTTTTGCAATGTGCATATTGCAAATCTAAAATCAAAACCGCAAATAAAATGGTTCCCTCGGTATTGATGGGGTTGTATGTGCAAGTGCCAGGCTCTCACATTAAGCAGAGAACCAATAGACATATAAATCGAAAACAAGCACTTTAAATGGCAAATTTTGTAATGTTCTTCCACTACATAATAAATTGATTAAAACAATAATTTCATGGTTCTTGCACTAATTATAAACTAACAGAAGATAGCTAGTCTTACTGTGCCAGGGCCTCAAACAGGGATCCCAATAATGTTCTTATTAAAATGCACATGTATATTTTGATCACGAACTTCGGCTCCAGGACACGAGAATTTACTACTACTACTTGTAGCGTATTGTAGAACAAGAATTGAAGAGGGAATTAAGCAGTAAACCGAAATGGAGATACCTGGGAGATACTTCAAGGCAAAGGCAAAATTCAAAACCCAATTTGCCAAATATTTCAAATTTGATTTTATGTGTAATGATAGAGTGAATGCACACAAAACAACCTGTATTGTGTGTTGTATGTATCTGTTAAGCCACTGTTGTTGCTCATTAAAAGGAGGAAGAAAAGTAATTAAATATAAATGAAATATCATTGAATTCTTGCCGGAGGAGCATACAAAAAATGTCTGGTGTTAAAATATCCACCATTGCCGGTGTGTCATAAGGTTCAATAAATGCATGAAATCACTGGGGGAGATATAGTGTGGCCAATGTACGTGCCGCAATATCGCCGTGTTTGAAGCAAAAGCAAATGTTGTGTTTGTTCACTGTCTATCAGGAAATTATCTGGCATAGTTAAGAAACATTGCCTAAATATGAACCCGCTTAGAGTCTAAATACGCCGTGATTACTTGTCAATAATGAAGTTGACGTTTTTCCACGTAGTAGAGGATGGGGGATTTTTAAATGAAGTCAAAAGTCAACAAAATTCATTAAGAAAAACATCCTTTTCAAGGCGGGATTGTCGTGTGGAATGTAGAAATGTTTGAGAAGTAAATGCGATTCAATGCATGAAAATGTTGCACCATTTCACTGCTTTACCCATTTTGTATATCCTATTGTTTTATCGTCTGTCATGCACAAATTTCTAATACAAATCTAACCCAGAAATTTCAAAATAAATTAATGTTAAGGAAAATTTGATACTGTAGCACAGCAAAGTAGCTTTTTACAGACATTGTCTCTTAAAAAAGAGGTAGTGCTCTCCTAAAAGCTCTAATGTCAAGTTAAGGCATATTCTGAGGTGAATTTAAGAACATTTACCACTGCAATGTACATCCAAAATGATCTTCCAAGAGGAGATACAAATCACTCTCCTACAATGCACTTAAGAAGAGCTGCATCAGGGGAGTGATCAAATGCAGGAAGGAGAGCTGTAGGGAGCAAAACTCTCACTCGCCTTAAAAGACTATGTCTGTTTTTATCCAAAGTCGCTGCTTATTATTACGATGAGTTGCTTACCTTAACTCCAATGTTGATGTATTACAAATTGCATCCTCAAGGCAGATGCAAGAAATCCCAAAAAAACTACCACACTAATAAAACTGACCGGTCCCTAACTCTATGACGTCATATTTTGACGACTGGCAACACCTATGACTCCTCGCCCTCTTTAAACTCTTGGCGCTCATCAACCCGGTAACATTTTTCCTTGTCTCCATGTTTGAGCACCTTTTTAGAAGGTGTTCTTGGCTTTTGAAAGCCCAAGAATCCCCTAGATCCTATGTAAAGCTCAATTATCTTTCCTGGTTAGATTTTTGGCTTAGGATTTTTGTCAGGGAGATCGGGAATTTTAGCTTATATTCCCGACTTCCCACCGTGGTGAATTTTCATTAGGTTCAGAATTTTGTACCATGGTATTTAATTATTAGGCATCGACCTTTTTCCGACCTAAAGTACAAGTACTCGGGTCGATCGCTTCACTAGCCACACACTATTGATTCGCTTTGTTATCTCTAGGTCGGCCACGGCTTCTTCCTCAGATACCGGATCTAATCCGGGTGCCAGGCGGGGGAGACAGTCCACCACTCCTCGAACACCTGTCGTTGACTGTGTGGCGGCTGTCAGGAGACGCTTTGAAAAGGGCGGATTTTCGACGAGGTCTGCAATGCTTGCCGCCCGTGGTAGAAGGAACTCAACACTCAAAGTTTACTCTGGGTGTCTGGGTTCCTACTACCGCTGGTGCAGTGAGAGAGGTGTCTCTCCCACTCGCGCCCCTATAGCGGCCGTTGCGGACTTCCTCACGGACAGATTCGATTCTGGATTAGAGGCTGCTACAGTCCGGAATTATCGGTCCGCAATTCAGGCGATTCATGAAGGCTCTCCGGGAGGTACGCGTCTTAAAGACAATGACGCGATACGTCAACTCCTGGATGGGATGTACAATACTCGCCCTCCTGTGACGGGCAGGATTGTTCCTTCGTGGGATCTGAATTTGGTGTTGAATTTATTTCAAAGCCGCCATTCGAGCCGATGAAGCACGCGACTTTGAGAGAAATCTCTCGTGAAGAACGCGTTCTTATAGCCATGCTTCAGGCGTGCCGCTGCTCAGAACTTCACGCATTGTCTGCGTGTGACTGGTTTCGGCGCTGACTGGCGCAAGCACCCTGTATTTTAAAACCTGGTTTCTGGCCAAGAATAGACGCCCACCTTTACAAACCGCCAACCCTATTTTTCTCCCTGAGATGTGGGATCGTCTGTCAGGGAGGGTCGTGTACTTTGGTCCCGGTTGGCTAGCGTTGCCGCTTACTATCTGCAAAGACACAGCCAATCGGGGAGCCACGGGTCGCTTTTTTTTCTGACTTTCGCGTCTCCGTAATAAGAAACTCGGTATCGAAGGCCACTCTGGCACATGATTGTCTCCGGTGATTGAAAATGCGAACGCCGTTTCGGAAGGCGGTCACTTGACTGCTCATTCTACATGTTCGAATTGCGAGCTCAACAGCTTTCGTACGTGGCGTTCGCTGAAGGACTCGTGTCAGCCGTTTCTTCTTGGCAGCTGCGACGACTTTCTCTCAATCTATCTTCGGGACGTTCACGCGTCAGGAACAAATAGCTAGCGCCCATTTTGCTGGATCGTACTTAGATATCATGCTAAAACCCAGCAAACACTAGGTAAGTCTCACGGTATAACGTACGGTTAGGTCTAACTGGGGTGGGTAGGTGTACTATTCCACTATGTTAAACAGTGTAAATTTCCCGCGATCTCGATCGACTGTTTGGTATGTAACATTCAAATCGATCGGGAATTTCACTGCTTAACTGTTCGGTCCTTGACTCTGTGGCAAAATCTATGCTCATTGTTACTCCGTACACCGTGGTCTGTGCCAGTCTGTATGTTTGATGCAATGTGTAATAGCATCAACATGGAGTTTAAGGTACGAACTGCATCGTAATAATGTCTCCAAAACAACGTGTTTTACATATTATATAGATGAGGTTTGCTTACCTGTCCAATGTTGATTCCCGACCCCCTACAATGATCAATCGGTTGATTTTGGGGCGCCAGGTCTTAAAGAGGGCGAGGAGTCATAGGTGTTGCCAATCGTCAAAATAAACTGACGTCATAGAGGTAGGGACCGGTCCAGTTAAATTCGTGTGGTAGATTTTGGGGATTTCTTGCATCTGCCTTGAGGATGCAATTTGTAATACATCAACATTGGACAGGTAAGCAAACCTCATCTATATAATATGTAAAACACTTCTGTTTTGAGACAATTTTGTAATATATTTGTGACATTGGGTGGTATTTCTTCAATACTTATTAGCACCAAAATTGTCATGTACTTAAATATCGGCAGTTATAAATTCTTCCTGCTATTGCTAATGGATCTTCAGAGCTAGAACAGAAACCCACTCTGGGTCACAGATTGTGTGAGTGATGGATAAACTTATTGATTTGTGCTGATCAAGCTCTCCACCGTGCCACTATGGTCAAACATTAATTTCATTACTCATTATTAGTAAATACAGTTGGTTATTATCGATGAAAGCGTGACACTTTTGGGGCTGTGATGGATGGTAAATGGAAAGTGGTGATGTGTTCGGCTTCTTGTAGACGTGGAAGACATGTTGCTTGTTGTCGTGTTTAATGAAATTTGTATATTACTAGGAAAGTAAATGTTTGTCATAAAATCTGTGCAAATAATGATACGAGGAAAAGTGATTTGATTTTGGAATGATTTTGAAAAGAATTAAGTGATAAGCAACCTATCCTTATAGACAAGCTGCAGAAAATAGTAAGGATGCTCATTTTCAATCTGTTCATCTTGTTACTATAAAAAAAAAATAAGGCATATGCCTTTTATGCACAGTTTCATGCTGTTCCTCAATGATATTATCATTGCATATAGGAAATCCCCACCCATCACTAGGAAAAAGATGAAATCTTCATAATGCGTTGACTGCCCTTGTTCAGAGCAGGACAGTAATAGTTGGCAAGAAGCATTAACCCATTACTTGCTGTCATCCTTAGATGTCTCTCTCTCTTTCTCGTTCTCTCTCACTATCTCTCTCGCAAGACAGGCATAGTTGCCTGATTTGGGTATTCATTACCAACTATGAAGTTAGACTAATGTACCAGTAGATCAAATTTCAATACTGTATTTAAGTCTACTCTTGCTATACTGCTCTAATCTAATTAAGCACATATACTTTCTTTTAAAAATATTTTTCCCATGTAGTTGAACCACCAGATCCTTATTTTTTTTGTACTAGCTATGGAAGTTCATCCTAACATATCTTACGTTATTATTTATACATGTCCTGTTGAATTGTGTTAAGCACTTTATTTGCCATGCCTCAGAAAAACAAATACTGCAAAACGAGTGACCACTCATAGCCGACGTATTCTCAAGTCGTTCCCATGCTTATTAAAATGCCCAGGCCAATAGCATCGAGCCCAAATGAGCTGTGCCAATTTGGTTTGGGTTGCCTCTTCTCCCCAATCATATTTTATAAATTTTTAATTATTGCTTCTAAGATCATCAGCCTTGTTTCCACAGCCCACCCCATATGAAACTTAAAGGTGTTCACCCAATCAACATCCTCATTCACACACTTTAACACATCAAAATTGAGATTTTGAAATCAGAAGAAAGTTCACATTTTTCTCATTACCTTCAGTGAAATTTTAAGGCCCAGGAAATGGTTTCCTTTAGATGTTATGATAAAAAAATGACCCAAATGTGGTCGACTACATTTGCTCTCGCACCCATATGAGCCAATTTGGTACACATTGTGTTTCTAAAATCCAAGCAGCTGGACTGATTTAACTTATCTCAAATTTTTTTATCAGATGCTTTCTAGGTGATATGTTTCCATGTGTGAGAGAAAAAATCACATGAAAAATTGGACCATGATCGGTTCACCGACCTTTTAAAATGTTGGTAAAGTCGTCCAGTGAGGGATTCTGCAGCTTATGGATTAAAGCTCTGTAATCACTCAATGGAAGTCTTTACCTCAGGCTAACTGTGTTACATACATTCATTGAATGCAAGCAACTTTTAGGTATGTCCTTTGTATAAGCAGACATAGTTATCCTGAGTAAAGTCTTCCTGTGAGAGATTCTGTAGCTTTATTCCATAAGCTACAGAATCCCTCACTGGAAGTCTTTTCCCTAGGCTAACTGTGTTCCATGCATTCATACAAATGAAACACAGTTAGCCTGAGTAAAGTCTTCCAGTGAGGGATTCTGTAGTTTTTGGAATAAAGCTCTTTAATCACTCAAGTCTTTACCTAAGGCTAACTGTGTTTCATGCATTCATTGGATACTAGAAACTTTTGGGTATGTCCTTCATGTAAGCAGACATAGTTAGCCTGTAGTAAAGACTTCCAGTGAAGGATTCTGCAGCTTATGGAATAAAGCTCTTTTAATCACTCAAGTTTTTACTTTTTTTTTTTTTTTTTTTTGTATAAGCAGACATAGTTATCCTGAGTAAAGTCTTCCTGTGAGAGATTCTGTAGCTTTATTCCATAAGCTACAGAATCCCTCACTGGAAGTCTTTACCCTAGGCTAACTGTGTTCCATGCATTCATTGAATGCAAGCAACTTTTGGGTATGTCCTTCATGTAAGCAGACATAGTTAGCCTGAGTAAAGACTTCAGTGAGGGATTATGTAGCTTATGGAATAAAGCTCTGTAATCACTCAATGGAAGTCTTTACCTCAGGCTAACTTTGTCTGCTTACATGAAGGACATACCTAAAAGTTGCTTGCATTCATACAAATGAAACACAGTTAGCCTGAGTAAAGTCTTCCAGTGAGGGATTCTGTAGTTTTTGGAATAAAGCTCTTTAATCACTCAAGTCTTTACCTAAGGCTAACTGTGTTTCATGCATTCATTGGATACTAGAAACTTTTGGGTATGTCCTTCATGTAAGCAGACATAGTTAGCCTGTAGTAAAGACTTCCAGTGAAGGATTCTGCAGCTTATGGAATAAAGCTCTTTTAATCACTCAAGTTTTTACTTTTTTTTTTTTTTTTTTTTGTATAAGCAGACATAGTTATCCTGAGTAAAGTCTTCCTGTGAGAGATTCTGTAGCTTTATTCCATAAGCTACAGAATCCCTCACTGGAAGTCTTTACCCTAGGCTAACTGTGTTCCATGCATTCATTGAATGCAAGCAACTTTGGGTATGTCCTTCATGTAAGCAGACATAGTTAGCCTGAGTAAAGACTTCAGTGAGGGATTATGTAGCTTATGGAATAAAGCTCTGTAATCACTCAATGGAAGTCTTTACCTCAGGCTAACTTTGTCTGCTTACATGAAGGACATACCTAAAAGTTGCTTGCATTCATACAAATGAAACACAGTTAGCCTGAGTAAAGTCTTCCAGTGAGGGATTCTGTAGTTTTTGGAATAAAGCTCTTTAATCACTCAAGTCTTTACCTAAGGCTAACTGTGTTTCATGCATTCATTGGATACTAGAAACTTTTGGGTATGTCCTTCATGTAAGCAGACATAGTTAGCCTGTAGTAAAGACTTCCAGTGAAGGATTCTGCAGCTTATGGAATAAAGCTCTTTTAATCACTCAAGTTTTTACCTCGGGCTGTGCTTCATGCATTCATTGAATGCAAGCAACTTTGGGTATGTCCTTCATGTAAGCAGACAAAGTTAGCCTGAGTAAAGTCTTCCAGTGAGGGATTCTATAGCTTATGGAATAAAGCTCTGTAATCACTCAAGTTTTTACCTCAGACTAACTGTGTTTTGCATTCATTGGATGCAAGAAACTTTTGGGTATGTCCTTCATGTAAGCAGACATAGTTAGCCTGAGTAAAGACTTCAAAAGAGGGATTACGTGTGTCAAATAATTAACTACACTCCGTAATTGCTGCACACATTATCCATCTATTACCCTGTAATGGATGGGCGGGGCTTGATCTGAACCAATTAAATTTCATGATAGAATGATAAACCACGCCCACTAAATAAGAATGTTCTATAATCCATTTCCTTAGGACTAGTCTGTCACCTACTTACACAAAGGATAAACCAAAAATCTGTGTTTGAAAATGGCTGTTTGTACCTTATCCATCCATTGTAGAAGTCGGCATATTTCTGTCATTCACTATTAAATATTTTTGATGTTTTTTCTTGTTTTCTTACATCAACTTACATTTTAATTTCCTGTCTTTACTGCATAAATGTTTAACCCAATTTTCTTATTGACTGCGATATGATTATATTTAGCTTTCATATTCTCACTCTCTGATCAAAAGTGAAACCAGCCGTCAGCATTATCATATTACCGACAGTGTTCTTTAGTCTTATCATTCGGAAACTAAGATGTAATTATCGAGAGCTAGTGCTGCCATAAGATCTCATCATGCAAAGGTTATCATGCCATAAATGGAAAGTCTACCTCTGCATGAAATTGTATAATTAAGAGTAATTCTAAGCTACCGGAAATTTGATCAGGCGTGAAGCGCTCGTGATAAATATTATTCGTATCCAGCTAATAAAAACAAAAGGGGTAGCATCCCATAATGAAGGATTGAATGAATATCGAAATAAGATTTGAAAAATAAGGTACTTAGTAATAATATGGACAATGTGACAATGTAAAATGTGAAAATCAAAAATCTTGCGACAAATAAATAGACTTATCAGTAAATGAATGACAAGTCTGATGCATTTACACAATTAAATGCACCCTTTAAATTTGGTTAATTAACCAGTATTTTTTTTACCAAGCAGTTGTTTGGGAAAGGGAGCTTGGGGTACATGTTATCCATATTTCTGTTTTTCTTCATCTTGAGTAAACCTCTGAGTAGAAACACCAACTCTTTGGACCAAAATCGTTTACATGGGAACAACAAGGAAAAAAAATTAAGCTTCTTTTTTTTTACATGTGCTGGATGTGCAAAGCCATGTCATTTCGAAACCTAAACCTAATTGAATTAGTTCAAATCAAAGCCCTTTGTTCATATACAGTGTCCTTATCTTAAAGGCATGAGAATGGATCAACTCATGCATTAAATTATTAAAAAAATAATCACTGTTTCTTCTGGATCTTGGAAACTAGATAAAGTTAGGTGACCGTGAAAACATGCAGAATGCAAGACAAAGCCCTCAAACCTTCATAACCTTTTCATGCATCAGAAAAAGTTGGTTAACTTCATGGTTATTAGCTGTTATTCCTTTATCTTGCAACTAGGTGATACCTCTAATGGTTCATTAATCAAGGAAGCAGGTTTTTTTTGTGTGTGTGTGCTTGGAATGTGCCGATTATATAGCGTAATAATGTAGAATTGAATTCTTCATTTTCATATTGGCACAAGTCATTAAGTCTGTGTTTGAGCTACATGTAGTACTGACTGACAATCAGGGCTTGTTCATGTTTTTATCACATAACTGGGGACTGTTCACAACTGGAAATGTTCTTGGTCATTGAGACAATAATCATGTTAACTTCCTTCTAAATATGCTTAAAATATGTTAATTCCAACCGGGTTTGCACCCTGTGCGAGGGTACTGTCTCCCAGTTTGAAAAAAAAATCTATGAAAAGCCCCCCTTTAACTTGAACTGTGTATTTGTCCCAAAAGACACACAAAGCAAGTGTATGTGTCCACTAGTTTTGCCTATTTGATGGCAACAATAACATACACCAGAAAATTTTCCTTTAATTTGGGGTATATCCCCATTCCAGAAATATCTTTTCACAGTACTAAGGGGCCCATGTATAGAGTGTGTTAAAACACTTTATTTGACTGGCTGGGGTGGGGAGGGGTTAGTGTTAGGTTCCCAGGTTCCCCGGGTCCCCAATGTCTGTGTTTAGAGCAGGCATACTTAAAAAAAAAAAATGGGAGTGTATGGAATTTCTATTGGCTAACAGGAGGTCTGCATTTTCATATAGTATATTATGTAGGTATGAAAATGTTTAATTTATGTGCATGTCTGTAGTTGGATAGGTAAAATGGGGCATGTACTTTAACTAAATATTATACTTTAGATAAAGTTATTAGTTAGGTAAAAATACTGGTAAAATCATAGTTATCATAATTTGTTGGTTGTTTTTTTTAGGGTTTTTAACTTTTTCCCATATTGTTCATATAAAATCTCGTATTTTAAGATTCATATATTTTTTTCATCTTTAAAGCCAGTGGTACCAATGTCCATTCTGTGGACTTAACTGTTAAAATAATCCCTTCAGATGTATTTGGAGTGTGGTCGTGATCTTTAGGATGCAAACTTGTGATTGGAAGTAGGATGCTGGTGGATTATGGAAGTACATTAGCATCAATAGGTCCCCATGTAATTGTATCAGTTCTTTTTATCAGAATTGGATTTAAGTATTTGGCTGTCTGTCATGATCACGCTGCATGCACACAGCAACACAGCCACGTTAATCCTAGCCCGATGATAACGGTGGGTGTCAGGGGCGGCTCACTTGACGACCAAAGCGCAAGGGTGTACCACCTCAATTAGCTAGGGGGCGGAGATGACTTCGTTGACGCAGTCTCTTGATCCGTGTGGTCTACAAAAAATGCAAATCTCCTCAGAAGTAAAATCTCTACGGCATTTCTATTCAAAGCTATTGTATAGAAGGGAAAATAACTTTTATACTTTATACATAAAACTATTTTTGAAGCTCTCTAAAATTTGGTGTGATGCTGGGATGTGATGCTAATTTTGTTATGACTATCTTTACATGTTTTTTTTGGGGGGGGCATAATTGCATTATACCATCTACACCTACTCTTTGGCATAACCAGACATTTGAAAATGGGGTGGGGGATAAGGGGTGCACCTAGCTATTTTCTGAGGGGAAAATTTGGTTGTCGTCCTGGGGGAAAGGATTCTGAGCGATGTGCTTGCAGACACACATGCACGCACGCACGCACGTACACACACACACACACACATAGTTCTTTTCATCTGTATCTGTTTTCATAATCTCTCTCCTTGCTCATGTCTCTTCTATGTTTCTCTCTCTTTCTCTTCCTTTGTGTGTTCTCGTCTCTCTTTCTCACTTGCTCATCTCTTGCTTTAGTTTACTTATCCTTCACTTATTTTTTTCTTTTGCTCTTCCTTCTGTTCTCCTTAGTCTATCTTTCTCTGCTCCCTGCTAAGTTTCTCAGACTCTCAGTAATAAATGAATGTATATTTACAGACATGTAAATGTGGGTAATTGAACCATGTGTGCAACACACTCAGTGGATGCTGCAGTAATACTGGGAAATAAATTGGGTTTCCTTTTCCTGCCCAACCACTGTGGACCACCATGTGCACTTTCGCCCAAATGAAAATCATGACATGTACATGAAGGAATGCAGTTAAATAAGACCAAGTTCCCCCTCAGTGTGGTAGCAGGCTGGGTATTGGAAAATTTTGAATTTTTTCCTCGAATTTTTCTCAGATTTGTACGATGACCTTTGCTTGCACCAACACCCATTTTTCGCTGCATTAAATTGTCATCAATCTGACCCTGAACAACTTTGAATTGCCACAGGAATTTTGTTCTAAAGACAGGTGTTTTAGCAATTTTCTAATCATCCCAGGATTAAACCCCAGAGTGCTACCAGCCTTTCAAACAGCATTTCTGATTGGCCAATTACATCATATGCTGTATTCAATAACCAATTGAAGTACAGCTTCCAAATAGCTCTAGCCCTCTTCAGCCCTACCACCATTCTTACCAGGTTCCTGATTGGCTTAAAAAAATAACAAAGTTCCATTGTGACCTAATGTAAATTCTCATGAGTTTATTGTTACCTTGTAAAATCAACAAAAATGTTGTGTATGTGTCTGTACAAAATGTATGTATATATGTGTGTGTGTGTGGGGGGGGGGGGTTAATATATATGGCATTTACACTGGGGCAAAAGCTGTTACCAAATTATTATTTTTTTCAATGACAACTAGGATTAGCATAAATTAATTGTAGTGGTTTACACTCACACTGATTTTGAATTGCTGCAGAAAAATGAATTGTGTGTTTGCTTGGTGATAGGCTGGAAGTGTTCAGCCTTGAGTCAGGCGTCATGCTTGGTAAACTTGTAATCGATAACGACCTTTGTTTACACTCACAAAAGTCATAATACAATTGCGACATTTTCGATTTTCACCTTAAAATGAATGATGATAAAGTCATCATTGAAATTCGTCTTTTTGAATTGCATCCTAATTACGACTGTACCTGTTCACACTTATCACGGAAATGAATTTGATTACGACCTAAGTGAATTTGATGACAAATTTTGCCCAGTGTAAATGCCCTATTAGAGATAGGTTGTGGATTGTAATGTGCACTAAGAGCCAACCATATTACGTGTAATAAACAACATTTTTTTTAAAAGGGGAGTCATTTGTTAGCTAAATTTCCACTGCAAGCCATAACCAGCTCACCGTCTGAGTACAGCCTAAAAACCACAGTGCTCCTTGCACAAAAGGGATCAATGTTTGAATAAGCACAACAAGGTTGGTAGTGGCTCATCCATGGTTGTATCAAAATAGCATACTGCCCCACCAAAAATGGTGTGCTATTATTGGGGGGGGGCATTTATTAGAGGGGGGGTTTATTACAGACAATATGGTATGAAGTTGACTTGACAAGCTTCCAATTCGAGGGTTTACTGCAAGAAGGTCCCATTTGCAATAGCTGCCATTTGTCACTTGTGCTGTTATTGAGTGTAATACCTGCCAAATCTAACACTTGGCAGCTATTGCAGATGAGGCCTTTTTACCCTAAACCCTCAAAATGTAAAAATATAGCAGAACCCACAAAATACTGTTTACAAACTCAATGTACCCAGGTTCGCTTTAGACTTAAAGTCTTGTGGCATTTTTTCCTAGTACCGTATATAATCTCATAATGTTGGCCATGTTCTAGTGCTATGCCTGGTTTCACTTCAAGATTCCTTCATGTTCATTCGTGTGCAAAGTAGCAAACTGTGGTGTTGTCGTCTGCACGAACATCATTTATGGTGTTTGAATTTTGCATAAAAATACTCCACTCAGCTGCTGGAGCACCACTACAGTTAGCTTGATCAGTATTTAACTAAACTCATTTGACATTCATGGATGCTGTAAAGGATCACATGTATTCTAGTAGTACTTTGTAAGCTACTACCATAACTAAATAACAAAACTAAGTGCTTACTATCAAAATATTTTAATGTTAAAATGCCGCACAGCATTAAAAATAGGCGTATTCACCCTTTGCAAGATTCGCCATTTGCATAAAGAGCCTCTAACTGACACTGGAATGAGGGTGTTACATAGCAATGCATTCACCTCTTGCAAGCTCATTGGCTCTCTTTAAAGAGATTCGAACCCGATCGAACCTTGGTGTAATGCTTCCATTTAGATTGCTGCCAGTTTGAGGCACCCAAATATTGTGTCATAATAGTAGTTTCATATATATTAGACACTCAATAGATTTCTTACCTTGTATTTAGCTACAAAAATGTCTTTAAAGAGAGAAAAAGTGATTTTGATTTGCTTATATTTCAGTGTAAAACATAGGCTGAATTTCGTATTTGCTCCTATACGAAATTAGAAATTTCACAATTTTTGTACCAAATAAAAATTTCTCAGCTTAATCCTTTCAGATGGGAATATTTTTGATGGAAAGCTTTACATGAGGGCAAAAATCTGTACTTTCAATTTTTTTAGGGACACCTGATATGTGAAATCTCTCGTTGCACCTTTAAAGAGATTCGAACCCGATCGAACCTTGGTGTAATGCTTCCATTTATATTGCTGCCAGTTTGAGGCTCTCACTGCAAATGATGAAACTTAAGTTTTGAATTGTCAGGAAGCATTATTATCAGGAAGTAGTTAACCAAAAAACACTTCCTGAAGGGAAGCAATCAGACAAGTAAATACTCATAATGGTGTAACACTATTTCCCAGTGGACAATCTTTATTGCAACTTGGTGATGATACAAAGTTACATTTTACACGGACAATAAGTTCCAGTTCCAGTAGAGTGTCAGACTGTCAGGAAATAGTGGAATGAATAGGCTAGCAAATTTAGCCACATTTTAGGTAAAGAGGAAAAGGGGTTTCCCCTGGATGTGTGCATGGTATAAATTATGGAGTAGTACACACACAACGTGTAGACAACAGAATCGTGTTGTAAATGTGGAGGCTTATAGAGGGGGGGTTGCAATTGACCTAAGGTCTGAAGTTACCAAATGGAATGTGAAAAATTTATCAACATGATATAGAAGCTGTTAAAGGTGCGTGTTCCGATCATCTTTGGGACCCCCAATTATTTACCTGGAAGTAGTATCGATTTTGATATCAGATGAAAGAGCGTATTTTTCTCATTGGCGTCCTGAAATTTGAGCCCTCAAATCCATTGTCATTCCCAGATTAAACAAAAAACTGCCGTTTAATTGGTTAACCATCAATATTAGCACAGTAATTGAATATGGCTTTTGAACATGCATTATTTGTCCTATGCCATCAAAACCGCAAGTTTGTTTCCCTCCCACGGTACTTGATGGGGGTGTAAGTGCAATTGCCGGCTCTCAACAAATACACATAACTCGGAACAAGCACCATTTAAGCAAAGGCTGTAATTGGTGAAAATCTTTTATTGCATTGATAAGAAAGGCTATTACTTCTTGATATTGATAATTTGGCCAGCACTTGGTCAAGAATTTGTTAGTGCATGTCAAACCTTTCACATTCACCCAATTTATGTTGTACTAGTCGGTATTATTACAAACATTTTTTGCTTGCACATTTTAGTCACACTTGCTACAAAGTCTTCATGAATATTTTGACGCGATTAAAGAAAACACAGAATACTCCAGAGAACATGTTTGTTGTGAAATGAAAGGCGATATACATGTTTGTATGGGAGACTAGAATTAATCTTATTTGCGTGTATTGTTTTATGTAAAGGAGTGGGACTTGTTTGAAGTGTATGTCAAACAGAGAATGAGGTGGGCTTTTGCCGTTGAACTTCCTACAATCATATGGGTGGGAAAGGGATGTTCATACCAGCACGGCTGTTTGCGGCCTTTTCAATATCCTTTTTATAAGATACCATTTAGGCATTGACAATACATTAGACAAACTGATAAGTAGAGTTCTTACCCCTGTAAAATCAGAAAAATCCATTGCGGATATCTTGCCATAATAAGCCTTCAGAGATCATGATTTTTATTTTATAGCGCCCTCTATATGCTCATTCTCCATAGAGATGTGTGTAAAACTAGATTTTAAAGAAAAATTATATTTAACTGCAATAAATTGGTATAAAATTGTTATTTCATGGTTTTTGTCATAATAAATGACTTTCAAATAGCAGTGCCAATTATTGATTGTAAAGCAAAAGTTTACCATGAATAAGGACATGCGAGATTTTTTTTTTTTTTTTTTTTGATTCTGTCCTTATTAGGTTGCTTCTGGTCTTATCATTTGCAGTGTATGTTAGGATACCTGTACTTGTTACGTACATGCTAAAATCTGATTTTTGATGATTTTTTCAATTTGCTGATTTAGCAAATCACTGATAGTGTCTTTAACTGCAATAAATTGGTATAAAATTGTTATTTCATGGTTTTTGTCATAATAAATGACTTTCAAATAGCAGTGCCAATTATTGATTGTAAAGCAAAAGTTTACCATGAATAAGGACATGCGAGAATTCGTGAAATGCGATTACAATGCACATGTAGCCAGGGCCGATACACACACATGACATGGTCACTGTGCACCATGCCAGTAAACATCATGTACATGGATATAAGCTGCTTCAGTAATCATTATCCAGCTGTGAGGAGTAATTTGTTGACAAGATGTGGGATGAACTCCCTAAGACATCTTTGATTTACTTTGATTTCAAATACAAACTCACAACCGGAAGCAGGCCGAGGAGACTCAAATTCCACATAGTAAGATACATCAACAGAGTTGAGAATGATATTGTTTAATTCCAAACAGTTGCTGTTATATGTTGTGATAAGGAGAAGTAGAACTCGAATAGTTGTTACTGATGGTGTCCACATGTGAATGTTTGTGTCTACGCTGGTTTTCCTTAGCCAGCTTCTCTATGAATAGCATTTGCCATTTATAGGTACAAATGACATGTGGGACAATCTTACTGCACACACACCACTGTCACATTGCTATCAACATTTTTTGTTGGTTAAAAGGTTAAAGAAGTTAAGATATGGTTAACAGTGTGAAGTTGTCTGATTACAAGTTAATCTTTGTAGCAGAGATAAGGTATTTGCCTGGAATTGATATCTTTTGGAAATGCCACTGCCAGATATAAGTGAGACAATTAAGTATTTTAAAATTTTAATCAGTATTAAAGGGGCATTTTGTGATCCACAACCTCGTCCTCCGACTTACCTCCAAAAAGTTGAGATTTTATATCATCTGAACCGTTAGACTTAGTAATCCATGTGTATCAAATCTTGCTTGCAAATTGTCCCTATCTGGAAGAAATTTCCAATTTTGTATTTTCTGTAAACGGAAAAATGAGTATTTGCTCATTTACAAAACCGCAAGATCGGGATCAACTCAAAATTTGTGAATAAGCTTTTCTCAAGGGTATCTAGTGAACCATGAATAAAACAGAAGGTGCTGGAATCACAAAATGCACCTTTAAATCATAAAATAATAAAATTTAAAAAGGTAGACTGGAAATTGATGGCGTGTCGCATGGACAGACATAATACCCGGACATGCAACAAGCTTTGTGTATATACTGTGTATAGCATGATGTGTCAACATTCGTGTACTTGCTGTAGAGAATATTTTTCACACAGTCATTTTGTGGTATGTACAGTCGAGCACTTTTAAGAGTCTTTTCAATTTGCAGTTTTAACCAGTCAACTTGGCTTCTCTATCATGGGACAAAGTATTTTTGCAGTTTTAAATTTTAATCTGTCTTGCTGTAGAGGAAAGTAGATTTCTTTAATGGTACTAATCAACTACAAGGCCCATCTCACCTCTTTCCCCTGTGAGTACCCTCTACAATCCTGGCAATATGTTCCTTTAGTCTTTATCAACATGGCAAGTACACCTTTAAAAGTCTTGTGAACATATCCTGTGTCCTGATTTAAGGTCAAATCCAGTAACTTGAGCTTCACCTTAAGTCATGTGAAGATATCAGTGTGTCAAGCCAGAGACATGAGACCCTCTGATCACTTACGGGATCAGTTCACTCAAGATACTTCACCGTTGTGGACGCACATGGATAAGTAGACGGGAGGAGTGCAGTGTAAACTCAGGAGATGGGCAAAGGCTATGTTAAATTTGTGGAAACAATGTTAACCTAATGGTGGTTTTTTTTTTGGTGCAAGTTGATGTTGGGTATAAAAGGTTTCATGATTTATCGTACCGAACACCGTGAAGGCCAAGGGCACCAATTTCTCTCATTGATTGCTTGTGGCATCTTAATATTTTGAAGCCAAAGGGAAGGTTTAACAACCGTCGTTGATTTAGATCTGTCGGTTATCATGTATGTTAGCAAGCCACTGAGGATGTTTATGTTTTTGTTGTGAGGTTATTACCTTTGTGCATGAAATTCTTCAAAAATATTTAGGTCCAATTTGCCTCCAACTGAACCGTAACTTGGTAGGAGTTGACTTTGTTTCAGTCAATTTGAAATACCAAATTGGGTCACAAAACCCAATTTTCTTTCTCCAGAGATACTGGGTGAGTGAGTGCTTATTTAATACACATCTGGGTTTTTATTGGGTCAATTCAGAAATTGTTATGATCTGGTTTGAGATGTTTCTGAAAAGTTCAATGGACCATCTTTGAAAGCCTTCTTGGCTCCTTAGACTAAGTAAACAACATAATCCACAAGTTTCAAGTATCATTGACCATGTTTAGACCAAGCAATTTTTTCTGTACTTTGGTGAAGATGACAGTGATTGCTGGAAGGTATGATGAGCACCATAAATCCCACTTAGCAGAAAAACCTTAGAATTTGGATGAGAATGTTATCCATAGAAGCAGTGGGAAGAAGCACTTTCTGATGTCCTTGGCTGTCTGCAGTACAGTATTGATTCAGTCTGTTGTTCAAGCTATACAATAAACAGTAGATGGAATGGAAAGTGGCATGTAACCCAATTACTATTGTGTAAAATTTTACACTGATGTACCAAGTACTTGCTATAGATGCATGGATAGATTATGCGCAGAATGTACATGGGTTAGTAATATGTAACAGGGTTGGACTGGCCATTCACAGTTTGTTTAGGAAGTTTCCCGATGGGCCACTTGCATTGTAGTTTTGGGCATTTTGAGGCTGCTTGAGCTAAAAATGGGCCTGATATACAAATAAATGTATGTCAGGAGGTTTTTGTTTGCTCAACAGGGTCAATTGCCGTTGAATTTCCTGGACCGGTAAACTTTCCAGTCGGACCCTGCCCTGATATGTAACAAGGAGTTTAAGCTCTGGCTCAGATCTGCACCTGTTGTCCCATCCTTTCCCATCAAGTTCCAATCAAATTATTACCTTTTATTGTGAAACATGGTTCACAGTATTTTCATCCCCTTTGATGATGACAAATCGAGGGTCTAGTGCAAGAAGGCCCCATCTGCAATAGCTGCCATTTGTCAGTTGTGTTCTTATTAAGTGTTATACCTGCCAAATCTAACATGAAACAGCTATTGCAGATGGGGCCTTCTTGCACTAAACCCTCGAAATATCCCTGAAGTTTCCCTCTAGAGTCAACTTGATAAAGGCAAGTTTAGCTATGCCCCACTATCAAGCCACTCATTCACAAGATTGGTAGGACTGTTACCACTGAGAGCGAGACTAATATGGCGTTTACACTGGGCAAAAGTCGTTATCGAATTCACTTTTTTTTCAATGACAACTAAGGATAGCATAAATTAATTTGTGTTGTAGTTGTTTACACTTATACTGATTTTGAATTCGTATTCAGAAAAATGAATTACGTAGGCCTATTTGCTTGATAGGCCGGAAATGTACGGCCTCGAGTTAGGTGTCATGCTTGGTAAACTTGAAATCGATAACGACTTTTGTTTACACTCACAAAAGTCGTAATACAATTACGACTTATTCGAATTCACCTCAAATGAATGATGATAAAGTCATCATTGAAATTCGACTTTTTGAATTGCGTCCTAATTACGACTGTTCCCGTTAACACTTATCACGAAAATGAATTCGATTACGACCGAAGTTAATTCGATGACGACTTTTGCCCAGTGTAAACGCCCTATAACACAGACTGGTGTAGTGTTTATCTTGAACTCTTACAAGTACCATTTGCCTTGCACTCAGCCTAATTGGCCCAGTCTGTTAGGAGATGATGTTGATGATTTGCTTTAGATGGAGGTGATTCCCTGGAGTCAAGCATAAGGTGATCCCCCAAGGAGGGAGGCCTGATCTTGCTAGGTTTACTGGGTGAAGTGTGTGCTTTCTTGCCTGCCTTGGTGAGGGCAGACACACGTCTATCAGGGGTGCTATGTAAGCACTTCCACATTCCTTGAGTATCATTTTGCCATTTAGGGTGTGCTGTGGGGGGGGGGGCATGGGTCATTGACAAAATCATATAGATCTGCATCAAAAGTGGTAGCTACTTGAGATATGTTAGTTAAGTTTATGTTGATATTCTGTGATGAACAAATACACCAGGCAAGTGCATTGTAAGGATCATGGTTTCATTATTCTTGCAGCCTCACCACCTATAATACAATCTGTCATGCAGATTGGCTCATTACAGGACACACGAGATAGCCGTCTTGAGTAAGCAGTCAAAAGAGTGTTTCCAGTGGTGGCGCCAAACCTCTTTTTCTGGGGGATTTTTTTTTTTTTTGGGTAAAAGTGAAATTCTGGGGGGGGGATATCAAAAATTTTGTGGTTTTTAACCGATTTTGGTCCAAAATCATGATTTTCCCCCAAATTTGGTGATTTTTGGCCCTAAATCAGATTTTTGCCAAAAATCTTGTTTTTTTCCCTTCGGCCGGGGGGTGGGGTGGGGGCCAAACTGTGAGCAAGATTTTTTTTTTGGGGGGGGGGGGGCGGGCAAATGCCGCCACTGAGTGTTTCTATATCTCTGTGTAAACCATACCAACATTCTTAAAGTATCTCGATTTGCCCATTAAATAACCAATCAAAATAGTGCTCATTTGCTGATTGATAGGCAAGTAGTGCCCAGGGGATTAAACCTTTCTGCATAAAGAAGCCTTTGAAATCACAGACTAATATTGCAATCTGTTAAATTAAGTTTAGCAAATTTGCAAGAAATTCCAAAATCAATGTTCACAGGCTGAATACCAATTGAGTTGGAATTAATGTGTGCACTTGCATAATGTAGGCTTACACACTGTCATGCTAGCCACTAATGCAAGGTAACTGAAGAACACTGTAGATATTGTTATGACAAAACGGCAGTTTTCAAGTCTTTGAATACATTTTAAATGTGCCAGTAAGGGCTCTCTAGTATAAAATGGTTTCTTGAATCCAAAATCTCACCATTTCTTTTAGGTCGTCTGATGCAATTAGAAAGATCGTTTGTCGGCACGATTCCCGTGTCTGTGTGTCCGTTCTATGCTTACACATTGAGACACAGGATCTTATATGGGGTAACAGATGAGGAGGAGAAAGCAAGGGAAATGGGAAAGATAAAGAGGTGTTGCTTATATTAATAAGTGCCAAATGCAAGAGCCTCTCATCTGAAATGCATGTGGCAAGTCTGTAGTAATATAATAGTATATATTCTAAACTGCTTCTTCTTTAGATCAAGTTAACCCTACATCTCGATCAAGTTAACCCCCATCCCGTAATACACTTCCAGTTACCGTGCAGTGGAGGATGGGATGGCGACATTCTCAGTATCTCAGTATTTTTGTGCCACCCTTAATAGTGCATTTCAGGGGTTATTATTCCCAAGTCAGCTATCAATGTCAGGCTTTCTGTGCCAAGTACTATGTGAGGTCAAATACAGGACGTGTGAGGTCAACATGTGCTGTTCACCCGCTTGGCTATTTTTATGCGGATTAGATATGTTCACATGATACTAGTGAGTAGCATGGCATGGGAAACCCATATGGCCTTATCATACAACGCTTGTAATTTTAAGTGACTACTAATTGTTTTCAATTTGATCTCTTGTAAGGATTAGCACAAGGTATAGCATTTAGTTAGTCTTGGCATTTTCAAATACTTGAGAAATAGTTAACTCAATTCCCAAGTCATTAAATATCAGAATCTGTGACAAATGGAGATACAGTAGTCAAATAGTTGAGTTTATGAATGATTAAACACTGCAAAAATTATATTAGATTCTCAATTTGCACAGGGTACTGGGTTTCCAATATTTTAAATTATTAAGAGGAGAGCCAGTTCATTCTTAATAATTATTCTCTCTGGTTCAATGCAGAATGGGTGATTTGTTTCATGTTGGGCCAGCACTATACAGCTAGGAATGTTAACTCTATAGGGTTGAACATTGTACCATAAGATAAAGAGCGAGTATGGCGTGAAAAAATAGTCCAACTATGCTTATACCCTGTGTCTTTCAAATTCACAACTAAAGGGCTGGTCGTTTTGAAGGGAGACACTTTAGACCTAGGTTAAACCAGGGTTAGTCATACCTGATGGGACCTTTCTGTCTTTCACAACTACTGTGAAAATATATGTAATGGGTGAGAAAATTCCCCATAGTTGGGCTGTTCCGACCCATTCATGAGGAATTTTCTTACCCGTTACAAAACACAGTAGATTGAAATAAAAAAAGGGTCCACGCAATGTAAGACTAAAACCTGGTTTAAACCCAGGTCTAAAGTTAGACTTCTTCCTTTCCGAATACCAGCCAAGAAAACTTCATTGGACAAATTTTTACAAATCGTAACAACTAGTGAGATTTTCACATCTGTTATTTAATTGGAATGGCAAGTTAAACTTTCATCTCCGACTGTAAGCTTGCCATGAACAATGACTTATACCGATACTCTCTGCTTATGAATCAATAAATCTATGGCACCACCAGACAGCTCGATAGGTTGCCCACTTCATTAATCTATCCAGATTGAATCTGCATTGATTCCAGGATTGTTCTTCATGTCTTCCCTCACTTGTTAACAAACATACAATAGCTATATTGAGATGGTTACTCTGTCACCTTCTATTCTTGTGGGTAACAAAAGTGACAGCATAGCCTTGTTCCACGGTCCAACTATACGATGTTAGCTATATATACCTCAAGATAGACCTGTCATCCTGATTGTTAAAAGTGCTGCATAAATGTTTCAACTAGCTGTCAAGAATTGAACCAAAATGAACTATTCCCTGGGATAGCGGGCCATCTCATTCATGACCTATACACTGGACCAAACCCTCGTCCCAACATATAGACTTCTGTACGGAGCTATATCTCCATCGTATTATGAGGTACAATTGAAGCTGGTGTAAGAGATGAATATAAGCATACCGTATTTTGTTTCCTACTCGTATGTGGGGAGTCTGTCTGTGCTGTAGGTAAAATCTTAATACAAACCGGGGAATTTAACAAACAAGAGCAAGGGAATGGCTAAATTGCAGCATCAGTAGCTATTCATGCTTTGAGGTTGTTGTTACTTTACGCTCCCCGTTGCTTGAAACCTATCCCCTCTGATGTTGTTTGTCAGCGATCTGTCATAGCGGCATCGCCCGGCCGGCGTCGCGCTTTGCTTTTTGGAAATAAAATGGCTGCGCCCATGGCATCAGCACTCAGGTTTGACGGGGTCCTGGCAAAATGCTTTTGACCAGTGTTATAAGCACCTAAATCCAAAGATTTCTGCATAAATCAAGAGCCAAAACAGTGTGTTATAAGTGATTGTAACAGAAATATAAGTTGGGAATTATCACATTTAGTCGTGATTTGTGTGTGTTTTCATCGTTTAGGAAATGCTTAAAGCGGTGATTGTAAAAGTTGCTGAATTCGGAAATGTCGGGAGCTGCAAGGAAAATTGTACACATCTTAGGCGACAAAAAAATGGCAAGACTTCGATACGGGGCGTCCGTTTTGGACTCCAACACACTTCCTCCTATCCCTCAACAACAAGAAAGGTTGATGCTTTCTTGACAAGTTTTGGACCCTAGTTACACAAAATTGTTAAACCCCTGGCATGCCGACGCCATGACAACATGGCTACAGCTCATTCGCTACCATGTATAGGCCCGTGTTATGACAAAAAAAATCTATATATTCGGTATTAAAACAAATATTGACTGCTTTTTATTTCGAGGCATGGTTGAAACTATAAGGCCCGGTGATCTCGAAACCATACTATGCCCCTCGGCTACGCCCTCGGGCCTATTATGGTTTCGAATCACCGAGGGCCTATCGTTTCAACGGATGCCCCTCATCGCAGTCATATTTTGATAATAGCGACCATAAAATTTTAATCTGCTAACATCTACAACGGCACGTCCACACGACAAGCCCGTGCATGTAAGTTGCTAACATCAATGTTAGCAACCGGAAGTCAGGCCATGACCACTTGCTTGTGCAAAACTGGTTTGTTTTTGCGAATTGTAGAACAACCAAAAAACAAAATGGTGGTCGGAACAAAGAGAGAAAGCAATTCACTGACGCATGATGATGAAAACGAAAATGGTGGGTGTGGCGAATCAAATAACCTGAAGTTGACGCACTAAAGGTCATCAAGAGGTCCTGCCTAACAGCGAGTTTGTGCTTAGTGCGGTCCACGTGACCTCTAACAGTGAAGGTCAGTCGCTGTTAGTGCGCTAACCATAAGATTTCTTATGGTTAGTACCACAAGTTTTTTGTGGTTAGCTTAACAGCGAGTGTGTCTACACGGTCACTAACAGCAAACTAACATTGATGTTAGCTAACAGTGAACTAAACATGACCGTGTGAACGTACCATATGTCATTTGATAAGACAATGTCATTTGTTAAAACTATTTGCATTGCAACCAATCTTGATTTGGTTTGGAAATTATGGGAAATCTGAATCTGAGTTCATATCAACTTATGGTTTGATGGGTCAGCTCAGATGTGTTCATCCATGGTTCTTCATGTTGTAGCCTGAATGTTTGTTCTAAGCCATACCCCCTCTTTAATATGTTTGGTATGTAATTCCACTGAGATTTGGTAATGTGTGCATGAATTCAAAAGTTTGGTTTAGGCCTGTACTGAGTTTACATGCAAAACTACTTGTATTTCGAGGATTATGGTGGTGGTCATGATAATAACATTGACAATTGCTCAAAATAATATAATAGTATAAAATAATATAAAAATAGGGTCAGAAATGAGAATTTGTTTTAAAATGCTGGAATCCCTTGAAAACTTATATTTAATGGTATTATGTGACCCCTTATGACCTTCCCTTGACATAACATAATTTAAAGTCTTAAGATTTTTTATACCACTAAAACTATTGCATTATTCTCATAATTCTCATAAGTATTTTATGTTTACCAGAATCCTTTTCTGTACATTCTAAGTTCTTTTCAAGAACTGGAATTTCACCATTTGTTCCTAACAGAGTGACTTTATCAGGCACTATAATACAAACACATGAAAATGCATCATCAGAGTCAACTAAAAGTTTAAAAGTGGGCAATATTTCTAGGATATATGTTGAAGAATGTCAATCATATAACACAGCTTCAACTAACTATATGGTATTGAGGAATTTTAGGATAGTGCAACTCATTGCCAATACTGCAATACAGGGAATGGGTAATACCATACTATAGATTGGGTTCAAATAATCTCAGAGTTATAGAATTATAACTAGTTGAGTCCTAATGTAACATGTTGATGATTATGATAACAAATCTGATGATTATGATTCTCTGAGATGATAAAATATAGTTTGCTACTGTTAGAATTCATACACCTCAGGCCCATTGCAATCTTTAAAAAATTCTATGGCACGAGTTGCAACTAACCTATCATATGATACTCCAAGTCAGATCAAAGGTCGGCCTAGGGGGGGCAAAGTCAATCCAGTGCCAAGCACAGGGATTATCCCCCTCTCCATTCCAAGTTGACAGAATTTTCATGCAAAGCTATCCAAATAGAGTTTTGACACCTTCCCCCTCCCCGGGGAGGGACCCGGTTTTAGACTTCACACGCTTATGTGTGTTCATTCAACAGTATAGCGACTCACTGTATTGACATTTACAAGTGCTGAAAATGACATGGTGAAGCATTTGCATATAATGCGCTTTGAGGAGATGGGAATCTTTCAAGTACAACCTGAACGAATTATCCTGGTTGCTTCTCAGCATTATGATGACATTGTATGTTTATTTATAATAGACTTGCGTGTAAAGAGCTAGGAGTTGTTTTGAAATATTTTTATTACATACCACTACTAATTCAAAGCATTTCAGTAAGTGCATGTACAGGAGAATTTCTGCATTTTCCATTAAAATTGAACTGCAATCTTGTTCATAATTGTTGGAACACTCTGTGCAAATTTGGTTCCCGCCCCCTCAATTCATTGTTGCATAAGCATGATATGCCGTATATATTTTTCAAGCCTATATCCCTTGCATAGCTACCAATATTGAAAAGTGTTCGAAGGACTTATGAACAAGATAGTAGTTCACAGCTTGTGAATGTGGTAGCTGGTGAATCTGGTTACTTTAAATACAAAACAGGATTTTTTCAAGAAAATGCCCAAATAAGAGGATATTTGGAAGAAAGATGGTGGCTACGGATCAAACAACAGTGGCACTGATCGTTTTTTGCTCAAAATAACCCTTTAAAATAAATACAAAAATGAAATTGAAATCAGCTTGCAATCTTGTTTTTCAATTTGCTTTTTTCTGCTATCCTACATAGACTTACACACAACATAAACATTTTCGCATGTTATTGATTTTGCACTTGATCAGAAAGTGTGCAAAAAGCACAAAAATTAATGTAGCAGTAATATGGTATTGGTATATCAGATTCAACGTAAATTTTTTAATCAAGGTGTGTTGGCGATGTCCTTTCAATTGAAATGGAGAAAATTATATGTTGTAATTGCGTGGGGCACCTCTAAATGTTTTGTATTTTCTTTTATAAAAAAATATTAAATGTACATGTAGGAATGTTTTAGCAAGTCAATTGTGCTCAACTGACTTGAATCGCCAGTCAGTAACTTACAAGTTGTATGATAGGGAATCTATTTTAAGAAGTTTACCCATCATCAAATTACATACATGGTTGGCACCATGGGGATGTTGCAATACAGTTAGATATTTTCAATCAGATACGGTCGAAATCATTTTGGTTCCATCATCGCTTATATTTCCATATCGAACCATCTTACAATCTAGTCAAATAGCGTTATCAAGTTATCTTTCCAGTCGGCAGATAGACCTTCAAATTTTGAAATGGTTGACTTCAAGGTGAGAGGCAAGTGTGTAGATCATATGAGGATTACAGCGGCAATTCTGAGAAGATTAAAAGAATTTCAAGAGCAAACATTTATGGGCAGAAGTATTGATTTCTTGAATGTGGTCATGTGGGTAAAAAGTCAGAAAATGTATGCTTCCTTGCATTAACCCTTTAAATTCTGGTGGAGACTAGGTTATAACATGCAAATCAGTGGTTTTTAAGATGGCTTCCAAAGTATTGCAGATCATTTGGAAAGCCATCTCATAAGCCACTTACCTAAGACTAGGCTTGTTTGGACTCATTTCAATCCATTTTCTTCATGATACTGAATATGTTCATCAGAATTCTTAATTTTGAACTTTGGAGGAAAAAAATGTGAACAATTTCGATCTTTAAGTCACTATAGTTGCCTACATGTATAATGTTGAAAAAGCTAAGCTAGCCCAATTTCTGTAAGATACTGTGAAAATCTTTATACTGTAAAAGTGGTAATTTTTGCATGTGTAATTTTTTGTGCTCGGCAATTTTTATGATTTTCACTTGCTTTTAAATTTGCTTTTTTCAGCTATCATACATAGACTTACACACAAAATACATTTTTTGGTGTTCTTAATTTCGCCGCCTTGCGCAGAATTGCGTGAAAAGCACAAAACATTAATTTGTAGCAACAATATTTCCACTCTACCGTACTACTGGCCATTCAATTAGCTTAGTACCCTCGGTTCTTATTAAAGATACTAGAGAAGGTAGAGGTGTCGGGAAAAAATCGTGAAAGAAAAGTTTCTATTCAAGAAATTACCCAACAGGATTTTTAAATTTCAAAACATATGGATGGAATTTTACCTACAAATCTATTGAAATTTGACCCCTTTTCCCTCAAAGTTGCAAATGATCTGTCCATCGTCTGGTACCATTAACAAATGACGTGTGAGGTGGTCTTTGGTATTATACATACGAGGTAGGAAGCGACTATCAATGTAGCGATACCCACTGCGATCAATATCGGCGGACCAGAAGACCTTTGTCGGACAGTGACCTGCTCATATTGTGTCATCTTCTCTTAGAAGGACATAATACAAAGAATGTATTGTATTTGTAATTCTTGAAAGTTTGAAGCGACATGATGGCCTGTTTCATAGGTAGATGCAACTTTTGTCAACCAGGGGGTCATTTTTTCAAACACAGTATCAAGCTTTTGTTTTTGTCTTCCTGTGTGTGTAAGAGTATACAATTTAAGAAAAAATAGGTTCTGGAGCTTAATCTTTTCTCCTTTATTGCTATTTTTTATCACAAAGTTTGAAACTTGAGCAATTTTGATGAAAAAATACAATAATTTTAATGGAAATTTATTTTAACTACCAAAAGAAATTAGACTTGTCCTAATCATTTATTTCACATAAGCATTTTTTGGCAGCTCTGGCTGAAATATGAACATTTAAGCTTAAATTTTGGCCATTTTATAACACTTTTTCCGCTCTATTTGTGCCAAAAACCGGTTTTTGACAATTAAAAAAGTGTTTTTAAAAAAAAACCCCAAAACAACTAGTAGAGTACAGAAATTCAAGATTAATTAATTCTAGGTTGTTATATATGTGTGCGAAATGCCAGCAAAGCTCACTCAATGAATTGCCAGATAATAAAACTTTATGTGTTTGTGCTGGACGTGACATGTGAACGGAATTTGAACAGTCTAAAATCCTATTTTGGGCCACTTACTAAAAACACAAAACTAATTTTATGCTTTTACAAGGAAGTACTATGACTACCTCAAGTAAAAAAATGCTTTGTTCAACCCTAATGCCTTTCCAATGTTCAAAAGCTGTTGGTTTGCCCGATTGCTTGTTTACTGCTTGTGCAGGACGTGACAATGTCAATTGTGAACGGAAGTCCATTTTTTTGAAAACAGACTAAAACTGATAACACTTCAAATTAACTTTTTCATTCACAAGCCCATGCAACAACTTTAAACATACTATAAGACAAAAGTTGCAGACCTATTATTTTACAAGATATTACAACTAAAGTGGCTGGACGTGACAAACCTACATCACGTCCTGCCATGTGAACGGAAAACTTCTCATTGGTAAAGCAAAGACACATTGGAAAAGTTGTCAAAACTATTAATATAATTTGATAGTATAGTGAAAGTACTCTTGTAAAATAAATCTCATAAAGATACAATCTATTTCATATGGAGAGCAGACCTTCTGCCATAATGGCTGGACGTGACAAATTTGTGAACGGAAAAATGTGAACACGGATTTAATTAAGTGTAACTTAGTAAGTTTTATAACCAGACATCTATTTTTTTGTATCATATAATCTTGAAGGGTCATTAATGTAATAATAAAATTAAATACCACAAATATAATCTTTTGGTCTATCTGGGTATGAATGAATACTGAATGCAAATGTTAACGGAAAATGTCACGTCCTGCCACAACTTTTGACATGGTTCAAAGTCCCTTTAAAAGGCTTTTCACTACCTTTGTTTTTACATGTTTGAAAAGCCTCACTAAATATCTCAAATAAGTAAAAATTCAAACTGATGGGCTCAACAGGGGTTATAAGGCAGTGTTTGAAACAAAAAAGACATGGTTTTCAGGTTGACAGCTGATTGACCAGATTTTGACGATTGGCGCCCAAGTGTCCCCTGAAATACAAAGAGAAGGAACTTGGTTAAGATAGTGGAGGTAGGCCTTGTAGGGACATAAGTGCAAATACCCACAATGATCTTCCAGGCCTCTCTATTTTACACAGGGTGGTCCCAAAGTGAAAATTGCTAAAGTTGCATCTACCTATGAAACAGGCCATCGCCGGGAAAGAAAAAAAGCGCTGTCCGGCGGTATGCGTGAGCACCTGTAGGGCTTAGCTTTTAAAATTCGCGCTCAATCAGTATAAATAGCCCATTAAATAGTGCTGCAGCTGTATGTGATGTCCTTCGCACCTCGATCACGTCAGTTGACCAGGTGCTAGGTTGCGTTTGTAAACATTGATGTCACATCATCTATAAACACACCATGAATAACACAAAAGTTAGACGCTATTTATACATTACAAATATTGTTGATGATATCGATCAACGTTTTCTACTGTCAAAGAGTGATGCAACGTTATACACACACCTACCGTATCTTATAAATGGAACATTCCTGAAAAAGTTATGCTCATTACGAATATTCGGCTGGTTCAGATTCCTTGCCGATTGATGGCCAAAAATCACAGAAATTGAATAGATTTGGGTGTGAAGAAATACTTTTCAGCACTCACATTCAAAATCTTGTTGGGTAATTAGATAAATACCAACTTTTTCTTCATGATGTTCTCCCGACACTAATACCTTCTCTAATATTAATTAAAAACTGAGGGTCTAAGCTAATTGAATGGACAGTAGTTACAATTCTGACAATCCCTTTTTGCAGGTACTTGTGGAGAAAACAATGCCAATCGCCACTCCTGATGAGACCCTGGTCTGTTTTTTGGGTATTATTGGTGATTATAATTGCTCCGTGTTTATTAAAAAGCAAAAAACTGCATAATGTTCTTTCTAGAATGGGAAAATTCTGGCGTTTTAATTTTCACACTTTTAACAGTTCATTTCAGTTAAAATTTAATAGCCTGCGGAAATATTTTAGCTCATAAGGTGTAATGTTTAAGCTGCCTGAAAACTGCAAATTAAACAAACTGCAAAAAGTCAAAAAAATAATACCACAACAATTATATGATATCCAACAGTGTGTTGTAAAATTGCGTGTTATTCTACTAAAGTCCTTTAACTAAATTTATTTCCTGCAAACTATGCTGATACTGTTAGTGACCACAAGTATATTTCTTTCAAAGATGACGGCTTCTCTGGGCATTACACTTTGCTTTGCCCATCACGCAGGATTGAGTCAGTATTTTCTGCTAGTTACATGACATACCCAACCCCATCATCCCTTTATTATTGAGTTGAGGTTATGCTTGGATGAGGATATATGGAATTGTGGAGTTAGATGGGACAAAGTTAAAGACACTATCAATGATTTATCCGAAAGAGTTCCCAAATCTTTGAATTTGGCAGATAGCTTAAAAGTGAAAAAAGCCAGTAGAATTTCGGAAGTATCTATGTTTTACCTTTTCCACTGAAGGATTGACCGAACAAAATTGACAGAAAAACAGCAGTTTTTCAAAGATACGAATCTCCATTCAATTACGTGTAGTAGTAAGTGTCCGAGCGGACAGTAATGACTAAAACATACATTTTTTCTCTTTTATGTGCTTTTTGGTCTATCATTTGCAGGGTATGTTGGATACCTATACTTGTTTAAGACGCAAAAATATGATTTTGATGATTTTTTCGATTCTGATTTAGCAAATCACTGATAGTGCCTTTAAGAGTTGACCTAATTAGTTGGAATTCTCACTAGTCCATACTTGGACATTGATAGAGAAAACTACATACTCCCCCCCCCCCTTTTCCCGCATGGTTCAAATTTACATTTTGTCCCTTTTTTGGGGGGGGGGGTATTTGTGAATGTTTTTTTTAATCAGAAATAAAAAAAAGGGGGGGGCAAGTGCATTAAAAATTCATGTAACTGACTAACTGGTCGTCTTTTACCCCCCCCCTCCAAAAGAAGACTTTAGCTGAATTTTTTTGTGGGCCGATCAAAATAGCTGCAGGACTCACTAGCATCAGTTGTGTGTGTGTATGTGTGGATGTGTGTGTGATGTGGTGTGGAATGTGTGTGTCACAAATTGTAATTTTTTTTTAAAATTGACTCAATTGAAGTTTAACGTCATTGGAACCAAACTTCTGTCATATGTGCACAATGGGATCCCTCATATTTGAATGAGGCAAGGTCATGTTGAAAGGTCAAGTCATGTGATGTCAAGTTGCAAAATGGGCTTAAAATGTAAAATTGATCTAAATTGAAAACTTGAAGTCAATTGGAACCAAACGTTTGTCAGAATTTGCACCATGCGATCGCCTCATAGTTGATGAGATCCAGGTCATGTGCCGGGTCAAAGGTCATGGGCGGCCCACAGCTTAATTTCTTTGAATATGCGCGCGAAAGCGAGAACCGCAAAATTCTATTTTTTTTTGCCTTACATAAAATTAATTTTAACATGTCAGTTCTCTTCAAAAAACAGGAACTAGGCCATTGTGATTTTCGATCTGAGAAAACCCGCCACATGGTGAAAAATTTATATTTTGAGTTTTAACTCTCCTTGCAAAGTTTGAAATATAAGTTTCCATAACTTTTTTACTTCTCTCTTCTATGATACACATATCAAAAGTTACGCCTTATACAATCTGACAAAAATAAAGAAGCACATAACAGATTTTAGATATTTCCCTTTTTTTTTCAAAATTGTCGTCGCGACATGCGACGGGATTATTTTGTGATTGTTGTTCCCAGTCACATCACATATTTCCTTTCAGAAAAAAAAATTTTACTATAAAAACAATTATAAAAGATACGGTGTTTGGGAAGGCATGCAGTAGTTAGGTAACTTATAACACATATTGTTTCTTTTTTCAAACTGTCACTTACAGTGGTCAATATTTACAACAGAAAATATAAATTGACTGCTGACCGTGGTATCTGCAAGGTATTTAGTTGATTAATTTTTTTTAATTTAATCCTTTATTTTTGTCTAGTATTTTAGTGGCGTGATCTTATCTATTCTTAGAGTTAGACTATATAATTTACCGTTACGATTGAGTTGCTTTTTATAGCGCACACCAGAAGGAGTTAATAGAGCGTGAGTTCCGTTTCATTAATTTTGCTTTTGCAGGAAACTAAACAAAATTAAATAGATTGAACTGGTTTACAGTTATTCAATTGTATTTTCAGTAGTTCATGTAGTGATGTTTACTACCAAACCAGCACTGACTAATCAAATTTGACCTAACGTCTAAGAAAACCAGCCACCGTGTATGGCCAAATTCGAACAGCTCTCTTGTAATGACTTTCCGTGGCCAAAGTACATTTAGTAGCATGTCCTCCCACGACATTTTACTTAGTGCTATATTTTGCACAAAATCAATTAAGAAAATGTCACATTTGCAATTCGTAAAAACAGGAATAACGACCATTAAAAGCTTTTAAAAGGTGTTGTGATGGTATCCAGCTGCTCTGGTTTGTGAGATGTCTTTGTAAAATCATGAAAATTAACTCTTTGGGAACTCCCTGGAGGTGTAAGGTGTTGTAAACTAATCCCAGGTTGTTACTGAAAGTAACTCTTGTTTTGTGACTTTTGCTTTAGCCCACTTATGCACAACTAATTTATCAGGCTAATTACAGACTGATTGTTTTTTTTTTAAAGTTGTAATTTGGTTAAAGGGGCATTTTGTGATTAATCAAGCATATTTTTTTCAGTATAGTCCAGTAGATATCAATGAAAGAAGTTCAAATCCAAATTTTATTTGATTCTGAGGTTGAAATGTTTAAATCCATAAGTTGATTCAGATGTTGCTGTCTTGCAATATGAACAGAAAAGTGTACTGCACTGGGCTGACACTACCTTGTATACTACTTTGTTATAAACAACATACTTTTTGCCTGTGTAAACATTTTTTTTTCTGAAAATAGAAAAAAAAGGGAAAGTTGAAATTAGTAAAAGGTTTAAAAATATAAACTAGAGCAACATTTTAAAGCTACTCGCAGAAAGCTAAGACAAACTGCTTCAAGCCCTAAGCACTATGAGAAGCATGTTTAGCATGGCTTTAAATGTATAGCCTTATGTTCAGAATTTTTCAGAAATAGCAATTTTAAGAATAATTTGATACTTTAGCTGACCCAGGACCATACGCAGGATTTATTTTGGGGAGGTGAGTGGACCTTTTTTCGAAAAAGTGGACCTAACCCCCCTAAAATGGTCCTTTTTGGACTTTTTGAACGTTTCATCATAAAAAAGTGGACTTGTCAAATTTCAATAAATTTGGGGCCTTTTTATCAAAAAATCAGCAAAAGTGGACCTTTTGCCTCTTTCGTGGAATTTGGGGGTGCGACTGCACCCCCGCACCCCCCTGCGTATGGGCCTGAGCTGAGCATGAATGTTGGAAATAGAAATCTCTTTCCTAAAAATATGAAATTAGTTGGAATCCATTTGCACAGTAAAAAGTTTCAGAATTATGTTGGTATACAGTACACCTTAGAAAATGATTGTCCCAAGATTTTGTTTGAAATGGTACCATTACACCTTAAAGTAACTGCCTGACAGTTTCACAGTATATCTTGAAAATACTTCGTGAGCCATGCCATAAAGGTTACAGGTCAAACTACATTTACTGGCATTGCCAACTGATTAGCAATGTAAAGTCCACATGGTCCAATTCAGAACAAATTTCGCTATCAGCCAAGCTGAATAGAATAAAAATTACTACAACATCAAATCCAGAAAATTGTTATTTTTCAGCTTATAAATTTCAGCAGGTAAACATTGAAAACATGGCAAAAACTTGAAGTAACAATATAAAAGTCTGATAGAGGACGTACGGCATGCGATATCACCTCCCATACCTTTATTCTTATTTTGTAGAAACAGGTTACAAAGTGTCACTACTAATCTAGTTCATGATTCCTTTGTCGATAACATTCTGACTCTCGGTTCAATTTAGCTCAGGAATGAGTTGCACACCGTGCTTACAAATCGCATTGGAGATCGGTCAAGAACCTTGCAGATACTGGATTATTGACAGTTCATACGATCAATATTTTTCACATGGTCATCAAGTAACTACTGCTCGGTGACCATGTGCTGTGTTAACCGCTGTGTAATTCAATTAAAGACAGGGCTTAATCCGCTTTGCCATGATTGGGATTTAGCGAGGCTAAATTAATTTCGAGCTGGAACTGTGATGACAGGTCACCTCCATTGCACTTGAAGCATGCACAGTCAGTACTGAGTACATTTTTCCATAAACTCAACTATGAGGGCGCAGTACTGAGATTCTTACCCAGTGAATTCCTAATTATTATTAACAGCATGGTGAGTTGGACCGGGGAGATGGAGTGTCCAAAAATTTGGTAAACATTCATCCACACTTTTAAAAATGAAGATAGAAATCGATTGTGGAATGTACATTTCACAACTTTGGAGGTACACGCTTTGACATTCTTTGTAACGGCAGGTTTTTAGGAAGTTGGGTAATGAATAGAAAAGGAAAATAAGGCAGCTGAGAAAGTGTCATTTCATTACCGTTTAATATAGTCCCATTTCCAGGCCTATAATTGAATGATTCCTGTATATACACCTGTACCTACCTCCCCTATCAGATATCTTGTGTTATCAAGGTGAAATACTCTCGAATCATGCACTATATACTATTTAAAGGTGTGCCACCTGATAACAACGTAATTTTCAGGCGGTGGCGGCCAAGCCTCATTCATTATAGCAATTCACCAAAAATGTCAACAGAAATTACAGCAATACGGAGTGCAAACCACAAACCAATTTGGGTGCTTTGATGTAGGTCGGTCATGGGTGTTCCCATGACCTACATACGACCTCCTCCTCGTTTGTTATTAATACAAAAAAATTCAGAAATAACCCTTCCAGTGGAGTTTATTCTTCAACTCCAATGGTTTGGAATAAAAAAATATTCCTTGACAACATATAAAAAATTCAGAATTTTTTGTCAAGATTTCACTTTTACGTGTTAAACCAATGGCGACGTCTCCTTCACTGAGGTTTAGAAACCATTGGCCGCTCAGTTTTACATTGCCACGTGTAGGTGTTACTAAATCTATTAATGATACTCGGAAATATCAGTTGATAATAAATTTCTAAGGTCATTGACCTCTGTCATACTAGCAAATGGGTTTGTACAGAAGCATGCAGCCACATCCCTTTGCGTGATTATCTAAATGGGAATTCGTTCCAAATCATGGAAAATTACTTTGCCCACGACACCGCGCATTGGATTTTAACATTATGAACTGCTCCTTGGTCTTATAATAAGCTTGGACACGCTAATCAAATTGTAAATGCCAAGCGTGAACATGGGCCATATAAATTAATTTCAGTTCTATTGATTTAAATGTTGATTAAATTATGAAATATTCTTGATTAATTCATTCATCTGGTATACAAATTGGAAAGGTGTAAGTAATTGTAAGGGCATTATTTAAAAAAGAAACTCTTTGTAAAAAAAAATGTAAGTCACAATGGATTAGTAAAATGTTCATCATATTTGAGGGTAATCAAGATTGAATTTAGCCACGGCGGAAGCACGGGAAAGGGCAGTGTAGAGGCGGAAATTTGTGTCTTGCGTGTTTGTGCGTGGACCAAGTACCTTGGGAGTTGACAGAACGTGTTGACAAGAAGCTAGCAGTATCCCCACAGTAAATTTGCAGAATTTCAAACGCAAATTATCATATTTTACAATATTAAGTTTTCTTGGAGAATAGAAAAGGCAACTAAGAAAAACAAATTTGTATTAGATCCAAGTGCTGACACCCTGACGAGTTAAAAAAAGAGTCAAGAATAGACGGATATTTTTTTTCTGCTCGATTTGTTTACGAGTGGGTGGAGAAGTCAGTTAAATTGTTTGTGCTATTTTGGACTTGACCATAAGAGCTTGCCTTACCGAGGCTCACTTGACAACAGACCTGGTCAGGCTGACAGATGGACAAAACAATTCAATATTGTCACTTCCTCAATTTAGCTGTGTACGATGATAACATTTAGGGTGCGCCAACGATTTGTAGTAGTTTTACAGAACTGTGATTAAAAAGTCATCAATTCCAATTTGTTTTTTGTTTTTTCAGCAGTTCCCACTTGATATTCCCAAGGGATAATTTTTAAGGCATAATTGGGCAAATTGTGAATAAAAAAAATAATCATTCCAAACTAAAATGGGTCATTTTAAGTACTTTACACTTAACACTGATTTTGAATATATTTTGGTCTAATTTTAAAACTATGTACATGTAATAGGCAAGAATGTTTATTTTGATCATGTAAAACATCTACAAAATAAATCATTTAAGGTTGACTTTATAAATAGTACGTAACTGCTTATAAAGATTGAAACTTACCACGAATGCAGATCAATTGGAGCTTTCATGAAGCATACACTCTGTGATATTAAATACACAAAAGCTATATAGAGAAACTATGTACTAAACAATTTCACTTGCTCCAAAATTGTGATAGCTTTTAGTGGAGGAGGGGAACTCAAAAGAGATAAGAAGTACAGTTCTGGAAATTGTGAAATTCAATTTTTACCGAGAGCTATAAAGGGGGAAGGTGATACATCCATTAGGTGGCACCTACATCCTTGACAATTCTAGAACTCTTGAGAAATACTGAATTTTCAGAAGGCATACAATTTCTGATGAACGGCTAATATTTCACGATTCCTGGAGGGGAAAATCAGTCCACACAGTAAGATGGTTTCCGTTCGGCAAGTGCCGCATGCTTGAAAATGTATCCACAACTTGGCACGCGGAATGGCGAGTGTTGCGTCACGGAGAAGTGCATTTGAATTCAATCTGCGAAATGCACGCCTAGTTTTGCGGCAGCGAAGATACAATAAATACATTAGTGATTGAATTTTGTCAGTTTGAAGTTGTTGTCATGTTTTGATACGGGAGGATTTTTGGCCCGATCGGATTACAATTTCAAACATTAGTTTGAAATACCTCCCACAGAATCTGGACGGATGTTCAGGCACTTAGTTCTTTAGCAATACAACATCTGCTGAAACCAAATCCGACACCACCACAAAGCATACCAATACTTGTGGATAAGAGCAACACAAACAAAAAAACAAAACATCTGGCAAGCCCTTGATAGCGGAAAGGAAATAGAAGCCCAACAACTTAAAATTAAGGTGTGTTGAGAATTTCAGCGGGAAGACCATTGCCAAAGTTTTGGTTTTGAGTGAAAATGAAATCTCGCCTCACCAACAATTTTAAGAAACAACTTTGTTGCCAATTTTAACTAATTTCACAAGAGATTTCAATTTGCAACGCTTTGTTATTTTACCTTTACTTCAATTTTGCAAGAATAAATTGATTAAATTGGCAAGAATTGATTGTCTCTTTAAAGTGGACACTTAAAGATGGTTGTTCCGATTTATGTGTATTGTGTTCTCTACTTGATATGAGAGCCTGGCACTTGCACATACACCCCATCAAGTACCGTGGTAAACAAACTTGCGGTTTTGATGGTAGATGCAATAATGCATGTTGCAAAGCCCTATTCAATACTGTGCTAATATTGATGGTTAACCACTAAAACGTCGTTTTTTGTTTATATCTTGGGAATGAAATGGATTTGAGAGCTCAAATTTCAGGATGACAATGAAAAAAATACGGCCTTTCATCTGATATCAAAATCGATACTACTTCCGGGGAAATCAGGGGGGTCCCAAAGACGATCGGAACACACACCTTTAACCATTTGAAAAAAGATAGCTGTAAAATTGATTTACTTTCAGTTTCCTGTGAATTGTGAAAAACTTGAAAACTTGAAAAAAATTATGTTTTCACTGACCCCATGTAATTCTGTGTACATTAGGTGGAGAGTTTGTTTTGCAATGTGTGTGTGTGGATAGTCAGTTCCGGTAAGCAGCAATTTTACTCCATAAAGGTTTTTGTGACTGCTTCGAGCTGCAAAATTTAACCCTATCACAGCTAAGTCTCACCAAAACTCACTGTGTTAAATGAGAAAAATGCACTAAGTCCAGAAAGTAGCGATGACGTCATCAAACCCAAGACTCTTATGGGCACGAAATCGCTGGCCGGGCCAGCGACACCGCCGTAGCGTGCTATCCCGGGTCATGGGGCTGGGGCCCGAAGGGCCCTGGGTTCGAATCCCACCCGAATTTGCGACTTTTCTTGTTCCCCTCTTCCCTCACTCCTTCAGTTCCTCCCGGGAGATAGGCTAGAAACCGACGTCAGGGTTAGGGTTAAGGGACAACTCTCTCAGCTTGCATTGCCGTTGCTACCTTGATAGACAAATGGGAAGTTGTTGTTCATAGGGATTATTAATCGATTGATAGTTTTATCTATTGATTGGTCAACTTGTAATTGATTTCTTTAGTAACTTTACTCTTCTTTTCAATTTCTTAAACTGCAAAATTAATTATTCAGTAATCCACAAGGCCAAATAAAAAAATGTTTGGCGCAGAAGATTGTGCGCATTGCTTTTAAATTTATTTTTAGCGCATTATATTTTTAGGTTTTTACTCACTTGCCTGAATTTTTTGTTTAAATTCAGAAAAAAAGGAGAATCAAAAATGAAATAAAAAACCTGCATTTTGCACTAGCAAAAAAAAAAAAAATCACATTGCCTTTTTTCACATTTCTTCTGAGACAAACTTTTTTTTTTATTTGGCCTAATATTAAAACTTGATTTAGCAAAAAATCTGTACAAATTTTATTTTTTCACCCCATTTTCCTTACCCCAGAAAGTGCATGTTTTTAAGAAAACAGGGCAATGCAATATTCATTCATAGGCGTGTGATCCAGTTGCTGTTAATTTGTGGCCAGAGCTAGTGGCACGTCTATGAAGTGTTTAAAGAGTGTCGGGTCTCCATCCAAAATCTGCAGGAATTCTGTTCGTGTATTAAAACATGACAGTTTATGCATGAAATGGGATCTCCCCCTAAATCAGAGAGGATTCCCTCAGGATGAACTTGTAAAGGCTTGGTCTTGTAGCTTGGATTCCAGGTAGTTGATTGAATCGGCCAGGTACATTATAGTGTGTTTCAAAAAGAAAACCATACAACAACGACATAATTTGGTCAATCATTGCTATGCTATTTTAAAGGTGCAACGAGAGATTTCACATATCAGGTGTCCTAAAAAAATAGAAAGTACTGATTTTTGCCCTGATGATGTAAGGCTTTCCGTCAAAAATATCCCCATCTGATAGAATTAAGCTGAGAAATGTTTCTTTGGTACAAAAATTTTGAAATTTCTAATTTTGTACAGGAGCAAATACGAAATTCAGCCTATGTTTTACATTGAAATATAAGCAAATCAAAATCGCATTTTTTCTCTCCTTTAAGACATTTCTGTAGCGAAATACAAGGTAAGAAATCTATTGAGTGTCTAATCTATATGAAATTACTACTATGACACAATATTTGGGTGCTTCAAAATCTCTTGTTGCACCTTTAATATTTGCTACTTTTCAACACCAGTTGAAACAGAGTGGGTGAACACAAGTAGTTGATTCTATGAAACTAGCAACATACACAAAGGGCTACCATTAGCAATCAAGAAATACAAGATGGCCAATTGCACCTTGCATGCAGCAGTCAATAAATGTTACCACTACACTGTTGATTAGATCTAAATTGAGAGACATTGCTGTCAAAGACTTCATATTAAAATCCCTGGAGAATTGTTCAGATTAGGTGGGTGGGGATCGAGAGCCAAACTGAGTGATAATATGGGGATAGTTAACGTTATGTAACAAACGGTCAGGGTTGGAAAAAATATTTAAAATTTCCACTGCCAATTAACCCGGAGAAGTTGTGAAACATCCACAAATTTAAAATCTCCCCACCCAATTCTTAAAAATCATAATACAATATATTCACACAAGTACTACATGGAAATAATCCCACTCAATTCCAATTATATTCAGTGTGTAGGTGTATTCAGTAATAAATTGTACATAAAAAGTGCAGAAAAAAAGAGTTTCAAGAGCTGTTCAATATCATCCACGGTTCACTTGGCAAAATGCTTTACTTGTGACCAGAACAAAAAGCTTTATAAGTATCGACTTAATGTCTGCACATAGGGCTAAAATAGATTTGTTATTTTGCTTTTTTTCAAATGACTCCAAAATGTGCAAATTTAGTTAAGTTTTGTTAAAAACTTTAAACCATCTTTTATTTGTAAAAAACAAACATTTTTGATTGACTCCTGATTTGTGATTGAGATGTGAGCAAGACTTGTGGTCCTAGAACCAACATGTTATCAAATATAGTTTAATGTTTTTTTCTCATTATGGGTCTGCTTCTTTTACTTGAACCCAGGACCTATATCTGGCTTGGTGCCCCCATAAAATGGACTTGTTACACCACTGTGCACCTTTCATGAACTTAATACCAAAGTCTTTGAAAAAGACTGCTGCCTAATTATGAAACAGATAAGCATTTTTTAAGCATCTGGGCTTTGTAGTTATAACCAATGTCATGTGTTTTTTTGGCCAATGTAGCATTTAATTTCTTGTAGTTTTAGCCACCCACCTAACACTCGCCTACTGTTAACAAGTGTCAACAAACAGACCACTCTTAACATTGAGCCATTTACTCGTTCTGGGAATCATTGCAAGCGTAGTCATCAGATTGTCACACCTCTACCCTGGCAATACCTAACACACTACGGTATAAGTGGAAATTTCCGCGTACAGATATTTTCGCGATTTTAACAGTTTTGCCAAATGCGCAAGAATTTAATTTCATGGTATTGACATCAATGCAATACAAATCTATTGGAAAAAGTTATTTTTGCAAGTTTTTATTTTTGCGTTTTTATGTTCACTCGCGAAATTTGCGAAAATAAAAACCTCGTGAAAATTTCCACTTATACAGTACTTCCATTCCCTGACATTAGCACACAAAAGGTCTGTTTTCTATTCATGATGGCAATTATTGTTGAAACACCTGAAACAATTCATTATGACCATGGAATTATAACAAAGGATTCCTAGCAGCTGCTCTCAATTATTTCTGGTTCATGGCTGTCGTCAGAGATGATGAATGTTCGGATTCGCACTAGAAATGAGCTATTTTCTGCAATTTTGATTGTTTGCGATTTGTTGATGGGCAACATTTTTTATTAAATTCAAATTTCTATTCAAATTGCATTAAAAAACAATTACTTTGTAATTTCAGTCAGGACAGAGAAGGCTTGGCGAATATAGAAGTAGGAAGATCTAACATATTTGCAAATTTTGAATTGGGGCAAAAGGAGGAACTTGTGAACACACTTTCCCGAAAAAAAATAATAAAAGTGCCGCAAAACAAATAGTAGTGGCTTAAAAATCAAATAAATTATCAAAACTGCAGCAAAAGTTACTTTATTTGTTATTTTATTTGTTAAAGGTGCAACAAGAGATTTCACATCAGGTGTCCCTAAAAAAAATCGAAAGTACTGATTTTTGCCCTGATGTAAAGCTTTCCATCAAAAATATCCCCATCTGAAAAGATTAAGCTCAGAAATGTTTCTTTGGTACAAAAATTGTGAAATTTCTAATTTCGTATTAGGAGCAAATACGAAATTCAGCTTATGTTTCATATTGAAATAAAGCAAATCACAATCACTTGTTTTCTCGCTTTTAAGGGGTTTGACGTGTTAGTGAACTACTCGATAAAATTTTCCAGAATTCACATGGTATTTACTCAAAATGCAAGGTCTTTCTTTTGCCGCCGACAGTGGGTGCTAAATTGAATGCTCAATGCTCAAAACAGCTTACGCGTAAACAGATCACACATCAAACCCCTCAAGACACTTCTGTTGCCAAGTACAGGTAAGAAATCTATTATCTGTCTAATCTATATGAAATTACTATTATGACACAATATTTGGGTGCCTCAAAATCTCTCATTGCACCTTTAAAGGACCTTAATTGTGTGCAATACAGCAGAATTTTGCTCAACATAAGTCTCGGATCTTGATCATGCTTCACAACATCGAACCATCTAGTCATCCTAGGTAGCAACAGATTTTGATAGGACATTTGATAGTGAATGGACATGATTACACTGATCATATCTGGATGTTGTGATAACACTGGGGGCTGCATACTTCACTCCTTGAGTACCACATATTGATTGGTCACAGTGGAACAAAATAAGACTTTGTGAGCCAATCATGGTGTAGGGCTGAAGAGGTCTGGAGCTGATTTTTGAAAGCTTTATTTCAATTGGCTATTGAAATGAATATATGATGTAATTAGCCAATCAGAAATGATGTATGAAAAGTCAGTCAGTGATCAGGGGGTTAACATTTTCCAAAGTGAAATTGACGAGCACCATGTAATGAATTCCTCCCCCAAGTACCCAGACGGGTGTGTTTGTGACATTAAAACCCAGATAATGTTTGTGTTGTCTTGTTATCTAAGGCTGCATAACTTTTTACTCATGTTACTCGGTGAGTCACGACCCTTCACTGGAAGTCAGAAATGTGATGTTCAAAATATGTGTCACAAGTGGGCAAACACTCACACCGGTGTAAAACTGGTTTAAATACAGCAAATGAATGCACATTGAAATAGAATTCCTCTACATCTTGACATGAAAAAATCCTTTACATTTCGAGCCCTCGGGTCAGAATGAAGTACTGCTGTCTGCCGAGCTGCTCTCTGTCAAAATAAGAGGTTGCTATGGCGACATTCAAATTTTAAGGGTTTATTCAATATCTTTGATGTATTCCTTTACAAGAAATCTACAGTTGTTATGAGAACCTTGACCAAAGTTCTTGATTTAAGGTGCATTTTGCCATTGCTGTTGAATGATGTAAAAAAAGTTGAGAAAACCTTGGCCTTAGGTAGTGTATGAATACATAATCGTCATTACAGAATCAGTCATTTGTAGGAGAAAAGTTAATAATATTGTCCAGTTTCTTATTTTGTCAGGCAACCTTGATGAACAAATACAAGACAACGTAAAAGAACTTACGGGGGGGGGGGGGGGATGTAAAATAAACAAACATGTTCTTAATGCTGGAATGTAACATCCAAAACAACAAAAATTTGGGGATTAAGTTATTGAAAGGGCATTTTGAGCCACAGGCTCAGCTCCTGGATTTACAAAGAAAGGATTAGATTTATTATCTGAACTATTGGCCTAAGTAGGCCTACATATAATATGTGGGTGTATTTTTATGTGCAAATATAATTTACTCTGGAAGATATTTGTAATTTTGTATTTTCTGTCTGCAAATGGACAAATGATATCACAGTGGCCCATGGAGCCCTGCGATACAAAATTTGCTCACTGCATCAAAACACTGTCAGAATCAACTGAATTGTACCAACAAGCCTTTGGTGTTGTCTGCAAGAGGGCATATGGAATTACTTTGGTCTGTGTGTCTGTCTGTGGTAAAACAAATGTTAACCCAGGCTAAACAAACTGCCCACTGTTTCCAAATACGTGCATACAATTTTATAGATTGCATGTAAGGGTCTTTGGATAGTGCCCCACAAGTTCCCCCTCTCAAGAGTGGGGGTCAAAGGTCATCTAGAGGTTATTAGAGATAATGGCCCTAAAATTGTCAGATTTTTCAAATTGCTTGGTGTATCCATGTGTCGATCAACATTCACGACACTTGCATACAATAGTCCTTAGATAGTGTTCCCTGTGCTGGTGACCTTGGTGACCTCATGTGACCTTTGTCCCCATTCACAAAACCGCACCGGCAGACGACACACATGTCAAGATTCAAGATTCATTTATTCAGCATAACATATCGTACGTGACAGAAATGTATAATACAGTATATTATATGTTCAGTGAACACTGTTTTTTTCCCCAGGATATCTATATTATAGAATCATGAAGTTGATAAGATCACAAAATGCATCAATAAGATTGTTTATACATTAATCCATACAGAAGAGAATCCCAAATTGCACCTTTGCACCTTTAAGATTCTCTATAGGCCTAATCCTTATTGTGGCTATTGCTTTTTCAGCAATATGTGGGAAGGAGTTAGTGTTCAGGCGCGGATCCAGGATTTGAAAAACATCAAAATTACCGGGGGGCTGAAGGCTGAAACTTGTTCAAAATGGGCTGATTTGCAAGATTTTGCAGAATTATCGGGAGGCGCATGCCCCCTCCGCCCCCTCCCTGGATCCGCGCCTGGTGTTGGCCTGATCAGCAAAGGGCAAGCAAGAACAAACAAACATAAATAACATACCAGCTTAATTTAATACCATGCAGAAACTGCACTGCACCGCAGAGCTAACGATTTACACCAACCATTGAACAATTTAATTTTTACTTGAGGCATGTATTATTCATAGAGAATTCCAACAAATATCTCTCCATACCCAAATAGGGAGAAAAAAATCAGTTAAGATAAAAAGTGCCGAACTAGTGTATTGATAACTCTCTACACCTGGCCTACAACTAACTGTTATATACATTTTCTACGTATTACAGCAATTCTTGCCAAATATGGGAGGGAAATAGGCAAAAACTTTTGTATGTGTTTAGTCGATGAATAGGGCGGGTCAACTGGTCACGTTTTCCTCACCATCTTAATCATAACCCGAAGGAAAAACTCACAGGCTGCCATTATTCCGCACCACTATCCCCTGTAATTCCTCACCGGTAGCGCTCTGACTACCTGTGACCTCTGCAACATAAACACTCACTTAAAAGAGATTGTGAACCAAGGGGTGTTGTAGCGTGGAACCCCTTTAAGTCAAACTCAGGAGGGAATTGGAAGAGAATGATTCCACCTCTTGACCTTACGAGTATGCACAGCTTTCTTAGATGGAGGAAGGATAACAACCGGCTAGAACAAGAAGGTAAACTACCCCTGAGGTACTACGGTAATCGCGGAACATTGAACCTGGTGTCTGAAAATAAGGCAAAATTTAAGCTGAATTGAGGCTTTGAACGATCTAGAAATGTCAGTTGTTATGATTAAATTGGAGCATTTTTACATTGTTCATAACTTGAAAGTTGTGAGCTCAGAATTAAATTTAAAATTACAGAGTGTCCCAAATTAGTTTATCACTGTACTTGGGAAATTTATATTGGCATTTAGAATTACCCAGTTGACGGGTTTTTGGTTTGCTCACGTGCAGGGATGGCAGACACAAAACAGGAACAAGCCATGTTTTTGGTCAAACAGTTACTGTGTTAGCAAATATGCCTTTTTTCTGAAATAGGAGAAGAGGATACTTTGCGAGTTTGCACACCTTTTTGCAAGAGTTTGCTTGTACGTGAAGGGTACAGGGATCAATTGAGTGTGTGTGAACATTCAAAGCTTGCATGTCCATTGACTGCGTAAACGTCAACAAGATTTAAGGTACAATTTGTGACTTCAAGTTAACACTTGTTTTAGTTAGTAATTCACTGATTTTGCATTTCCCAACAATGCAGTGTAATTAAGTGAGTTTGATGACGTCTCACTAAGACAGTACCAAGCATGAAAATTATCCGCGTTTCCGCGGATTTTCGCTTTTTTGTGTTTGCCTGGTTGATATTTTTTACTCTTAAAATCTGGGTTTTTATACCCAAAAGAGAAAAAAAGACAAAAAAATCGGAAATTTGCGATGTTGCCCGAGACCAATATAAAAATCTGAAAGTAGATATTGCCCAGGATTGAAATAATGATTACAGGAATCCATGCCTCGTAACATAACGTTTGCTGTTTTATATTGAAGTGTTACTCCCTTTATACAGCGAATACCGATGTGTAAATTTGAGGGAGTGAGACAATTAAAATCAAACGTCAGGAATGAGGATCTATGCCTTGTGCATTTTTAACACGAAGGCGGTGAAGATGGATGAAGTTTAACAATCGGCACAGCAATTAAGCAGCGGAAATCATGGAGTTTTCTTGTGATCGCACCGATGCTGTAGAAAGATTTGGTCGAGATGTACGGGAAATTGATAGCGGACTCTGTAATATGTGGCGATGGGATTGGCTTGAAGTAGAAGTGAAAGGCCCTGATGATTCCAAATACAAATTGACCCTTTTTATTGATTTTTGCTGTTTTTAGCCTGTAGCTCTTAAACTTTACTTTGTAGATAGTACAAACTATACCTTTTCTGAATCCTTATGGTTAGACAAATAATGTAGTATACTTTTCAACACGATTGGATCAATTTAAAAATTTGACCCCTGTACAAACTTTGTCTTGGCCCCCTCTCCTTAAGACACCATTTGCTGCACTTAAGAATCACATTTCAGGGGTCCCTGCCAGGCTGTCAACATATTAATCCTCAAACCTGTTTGTACTTGAGATGTGTTACAAATGTCTGCTAGCTCCTGGGCTATCAAGGGTGAAATTATTCTTGGTTTGTTATATTAACATTTAGAAGACATCTACTAAAGGAATGGTGAAAACCATGGAGATAGAGAAGGCTAATAGAAAAGTTTGGCAGTTCACTGACATATTTGTTAATCACTCTTTGGTATAATGAAAATGGAGTACCTGCATGGATGCATAGAGGGAACCAAAGGGGGTCCTTAGTCAAATTAATCACCCAATATGTATTTAATCACTTTTATGCAAATGTGTGTGCTATTAAAAGTTGGATACAAATTCTGACCAATTAAAATGCTGCATTGCGTGACCCAGCCCTAAGCTACAAGAGGCCATTCACAGTACCGGCTTAATCAGCTACCTCGCCTTCATTTTATTTTCTTGCCATGGCTAGTTGCCACCTTCTGAAAAAAATTCCAACCAGAAAAGTATAGCATAGGAACTCTATAGAGAGGTGGACGGCAAAGCTCTTTGCAGTCACGGCCCGAGGGCTACAACTAAGCCGACTGAATAACGACAGATTTGTACAAACCGGGACACAGACACGCAGGAAGGGTCAGCGACCTAGAGTGCCTCAGGCATTATGGGATTGAATATGACAGGCGTTGATTTGCTTACATGTATACCAAACATAGCACTGGAGGAGTTGTGTTTAAAACAATGAATATAATGGGGGAGTGTAAAACATGAAGTCACATAATATGCTGTCTCAACATTGAGGGAATGCAGAGGTCATTAGAATATGATTTTAAAAAAGTTCAAAACAAGGTTAACTTTCTACCTCTATGGGCCAAGAAAGTAATTATTTCCTTTTTAATTATGTGAAAGTCACTTCAAATTAAGTGAAGGTAGGGTGTAAAATAAAGAGCGTGATAGAGTGTAAATGCGATATGAGTTTATTTTTGTGGCAACCCCGGGTACTACCTGCCTATTAATCGGCATCTAAACACTACTTAGATTAGTGACTTGGAAAGCTAACATCTTGCAATGAGCAAATCAGAGATACTGTAAGATTGATGGTATGATTTACACATAGAAGCACTATTTTGATTGGTTATTGAAAGGGCCAATTCACATTGTGTCCAGGGCTCTTGATAACATGTTTAGCATAGCAGTTTGCTACACATTTTCTGCCATTTGCTATGCAATTTTAAGATTGTGTAGCAATTTTTCCCTATACATTTGTGTATGTTTGCTCTATCAACATGATCAAAGCAAGAGCTGTTGCAAAAATTGCTAAACAAATAAAAATCCTTAGCGCGAGCCCTGATTGTGTCTAGGAATGAGCCAATCAGACAGGCTGTATCATAGGTGCCAGTTCTCAGGGGTTTAAGATTTGCTAGACACAGTAAACATGGTAAACATATTGATTGAGTAATCTCACCATGAGTTAGAAAAGCATTGGTTGTATGAATAAATACATCCCAGATTGAGCAATGGCAACTTGAATATTTGTTGAATTACTGACCAACAATTAAACCCCAGTGTGTCCAAAATGCAGCAGTTTGTGTTTTAGGCCTAACCATTGCTCAGATATTTGGCCCCATTGCTCCAACTTTATAAAACTTAATTGGTTATCAGTTTGTGAGTGGACTAATTTGAAAAGTTTTTGTTTCTTGTGGAAATTGCTAAAGGGAAAGTAACTTGAATCAATTTCTAAAACCTGCTTTGGCCAATAAATGTTTCTGCTTGTTCTAAGTAGGCTTACTTAATTTTCATATGTGGATCACCCACCCATTCCCTGCAGTAACACCCAAATTGTAGGCCGATTTGCCTCAAGTAAATCATGGACTGACTTGCCTTAAGATATTTCATGTTGAACTTCCAATGACACTTTCAAGACTATACGACTTGCAAGTTATTCAGTTAGGAAAGAATTTTGTATTTTGCCACGACCCATGAATTTGGCAGCCTCAATGGAATAAACTGCATGTTGGAAGGATGTGGTGGCAGGATACTAAATTTATCCCTTCAGTTATGCTAATGCAAATGTATGCTAAATACTGGTTGCTTCCATAATGTTATTGCTTTTGTCATCTGCCTTTGTTTCTTCACCTCATAATGGGTACATTATAAATGCCATATTATTGTATTGTATTGTTATTATTATAACCCATTTTAGTACATTTTACAACTAAAACTACAAATTACAGTTATGAAAAATTAGTGTAAAAATTCGCATTGCAATCAAATTTCACTCGCACCATTGCCCTGACACCTCCAGTAAATGCACAAGCCATAAAAATCATAAAAAAGACTTATTCCTTCCTTGGATATATTTCCGAACTTAAATTTTATTACCAGTGTGAAGTTAGGTCTTTTTTTAGTCTGCGTAAATCTGTGTAACAATTTTCAATAAAAAGTGCAGTGGTGTGTGACCTGTGTTCTTTTATAGCTCTTTTTATGAACAGCCTCCAGTTAACGTGGGGTAACACAATGCGTACACCCACTAAAACGTATCCTTTGTACAAGCCATTGTTTATCATTCAAAGCTACCGGGTTTCAAATCTTGTCAGAACAATTGGAAATTTACCATTAAAAGGTTACAGGGACTACTCTGATTTGTACCGAAAGCCACAGGAAAACCTACTCATATTTACTTGTGTAGGTATATTTCAGTAAAATTATACAGCCCATTATGGGGACTCCCAACTGGTGTGCCCAAATGCATCCATATCATGATGACCCAAGTCGGGTGTGGTCGCATGTCATAAATAGACCATCGGCCAACATTTTGAAAGCTGTGTGTGTGATATAAAAAAGTTTTGAAGTAGAAGAAACACCAAATTCTTTTCCATTCCATTCAGAAGCAAGTCTTGATGGGCCCCAGGCATTGCCAAAAAGCCCATCATCATTTGGATGTTTCTAGTACTGCCTTTGACTTTTTGTTATGTCTAAGGCAGGGTTTCTCAATTTGGGGGTCATGACCTTAAATTAGGGGGAAAAAACAGAAAGTCAAATTGTATGTTTTTTGGGGTGACCACATACATACCACTTAAAAATGGGGTCTTGGGCAAAAAAGGTTAGGAAACCATGGTCTAAGAATTATATCTGATATAGATTTAAAATTTTGGCCTATGACCTATTTATAGCATGTGGCCACACCCTTCTTTGGTCATCATGATATAATTTTGACTCATGCCAATGTAGCTCTCAAACTTATAACCAAACCCAGCCTGCAGACTTCAGGAACATTTAAAGGCACAGTGTAAAATGTCTTGTATTAACTTGTAAACTGTGCAAGTCCCTAAAATCTTCTCAGTTCAGTATTTTACATATATTTTACATATGAAGGGTTTAGTTACATACCCATCAGACCCCCTCATTCAACACATGTGGCTTTTACAGATATAATACCAAATTTGTTTGTGTGTCTACTTTTAATGCTGTTTGAACACACACTCATGCACAAACAACCCAACCAACAAACAAACATGTATGTAAAGTTATGTGTCATTGCTTATAATGAAGATCTAATATAGGTCCCAATAATAAGAGTTCATTTCCAAACTAATTTTAAGTAATTATATACCATTACCACTCCAGTACATCAGCCCACACACTTAGGTAACAGATTCAATAAAAAAGTAATAAAATAAACTACAGTGGGCCTTATGACCAAGGAGAGGCTGCTGTCAATCCAATTTTTGATAAAAGCTTGAAATGAACTGGAAGTTGTTCAATTGAGCACATAATTTGCATGACATTTACTCTTTCAAAATTACTATTTGTTATATTAAAGTAATCATTTCTGACTGTAATTATATTTGTTTGTGTTTGTTTGATTGTTTTTGTTTGTTTTATTTTTAAATGTGAGGATGCATGCAGTGTTTTGTATCGGGTAGCTAATTGTTCTATAGTAGATATCCCAGTTTATGTGTCATTCAGAATTACTGAAATAATTGGGGGCTTAAGCCTGAAACTGGCCTTAAAAACAAACGGTTATCATTAAAGGTAGGTGATCCAATCAATAACCTAGTCCCCCCACTTTACCCTATCAAAAGTGAGATTTTGGTATCAGACACGCAAATGCAAATCACCAAAACCAGAAGTTGCACTTTATCGGGTTTTCAATGGGCATTGCAGTGTACTGTGACACTAACACATGGACCACAATCAATATTGCAAGTAGGCATATGCGCTTATTCAGTCGAGTCGGAAACCCTCTTTGTGTCAAATCAATACACATGGATTCTTGCGTTGTACTACACATTGACCATTGAAAACTCCATAAAGTGCAACTTTTGGTTTCAGGGTTTTGCATTTTCCGGTGTTCTATCTCAGCCATTTTTGCATGTTTTTTACAAGCGAGGTGTTAAATGAAAGAGCTAGACCTGGACTACAAAATGCATATTTCAAAAACTTTCAAAATTATCGGACTTTGGCAAAATACTGATCAAAAAACATGCCAAGATACTTTTTGTGCCAACTGTATGTATATATCTGTATGCACCTTTTTTGGCTTTTAATTACCATGTCTCTGATTGGTGATTCATAGTGTTATATGAGCAAATTAGCCAATCAAATTGGCTGGTAGTATCAGTTAAAGTGGGGCATACTTTCTGTGATCTATTTTAGATTGTTGGTTTGTCTATTGGAGTACTGAAGAATTTTTCATATTTACTGGCCCATCACAAAATGTAGTGGGAGTTGGTATTATTACTCAGTTAACAATTAGCATTGAATGTTTATTTCAAATGAAACATTCAAACCGGTTTGTAATTTTACTAAATAGTGCAGTTGTACTATGGAAGTATTGTATGGCGATAAGTGGCATGTTTTAGTATGTTTGCATAGATGTGGTAATTGCAGTCATTCATTGTATGCCTCATTGGGCAAAAACTCACCTTTAGGTTCATATTGTACAATGACTTGACTAAATTGATTGCACTTTTTTCAGCAAATTGCTTTGATTTTATTTATAATTTCCCCTTAAATTAAGCCAAAAAGCCTTATACACTGTAAAAACAGTGTTTAGAAACGTAGTGCAAATTAGTGTTTGGGAATTAAACATGTCAAATCTCTAAGCACTTGCCATCAAATGTCTAAACACCTAATGCCATATCCCTAAACATGTTTAGATAGGTGTTTAGATATTAAACAGATATTTCAAAATGTGTAGGAAACTTGGTGTAAAATAGTATTTAGAAAAGTGTTCAATTTCTAATCAATGATTTTGCAGTGTAGAAAGTACAGTGACATGTTAAGAGAAATCGAAACTGGATTATGTCGTGGTCAAACTACAATCCTCGACAAAAGTGTTGGAACACTTAAGCGCATTCGGGTGTAAATAAATGTCCCCCCTCCCCTGTACAACGTTGTTAAGAGGCCAACGTTTCATCTTGTTGTGAAGGGTCTCAACATTGTCTGATGGGTAGGGGGAAGGGTAACAATGCTCCCAGCTCCTGCTTTCCCTTGGAGTTTGGAGAAAGAGAGATTCACTCACAGCAAAGTCTCACACTTGATTGCACTAAAAAAGCATGGGGTGTTCCAAATACTTTTTGTGAGGATTGTAGTTTTCTACAAGTTGTGGCATCACCCCACACTAGAACCAATGCCCATTCCCTCCATCGCAAAAATGAAATTGTGGTTCCTCACCCTCAGATTGGCATCCACAAATGATGCCATTTGTTACTTTACAGAGTCGCGTTGATCTCGCTTTTCATAACTCTCTCTTATGAGTAAATTCAATTGTGCCTTTCATGGAGATTGAGTTGGAATTGAAACGTCAGGCCTCGCAATATTAAATTTCATCATTTTTGACAGCGAATGCACTGGGGTGGGTAAGGGAGAGGTTTGCAAATTGTATTCATTTAAAGCTTTCACTCAAATTCCTAACATGTTAATACAGGCAAAGTATGATATAAAACAAACTGTTTGTATGGGAAGATAATTTTGCAAATAGCCACTAACTGTTGTTTTCATACCATGAAACACATACATATAGATGTATATGGAACCAAAACAAACATTTTTTGATGCAAGTGTCGGAATTGGCACCACTCAAGATATTTTCACAAATTTCTTAGAGTATAATATGTTAAGCGTTGGCAGTGTCAATAATACAACAATTCTTTTCTTTGATACCCATTTGATATGGAATGAAAGAGATTACAGTGCATCCCAGAAAAAACTCCAGATGACGTAGTTGATTATTGGTGACACCATTGGAGCACATTTTAATTCTTGGCTGTGCAGGAAAGTAATTTCTTTTGAGTTATATGGTGTGAATTTATGCTCTATGCAAGTTATCTTTGTAATTACAGATATGAACCACTTTTTCTCAGACAAGTAAATAAAACCAAAGAAGTTCAAAATATAATGGAAAGAATGTGCTAAATTCCAATTTAGAAAAGCTATGCATATCATCGTGACAGCTGAAACAGCTTCTTTTTCTTGGCCGGTTCGGAACTTCCGGAAGAAACCTATTTCTTCCGGAAGAATGGAAGAAACTGGAAAAATGGGGTTTCTTCCAGTTTCTTCCGGAAGAAACTGGAAGAAATTGGAAGAAACTGGAAGAAATAAAGAAATGTATTATGAACAACAAACTAAATTACACCATATTCATCTGCTTTGCACTTGAAATTATCAAGGCTACTTTACTTTACAGACACACTTTTTTTTTCAAACTTAATTTACAAGTTTAATATAGCATGTTAGTATACCTTGCAAGTATATATATATATAGTACATTTGTTCACAATTTTGTATTGTCTTGCAATCAAATTATACAGAGGATAAGTGTAATCTATTTTCCAAATCTTTCATGTGCACATTTATACTATCACAGTTGTAATTGTAGATGCAAACAATGAAAAAGCTTTTAAAATCTGTATGGCCAATTTGTTAATTTTAAAACAAAATCATAAAAGTAGCAAGCATTATTGTTCTTTTGTTTTAAATGTTGTGTGTAATACATATCTTACTTTGTATTGCTTAGTGGGGAGAACCTGGGTTAGGGAGACTATAACATTTGTTTCAAGAAATTGAAGATGTTCAGGTCTTTACAAGGAGCTGCTTGGCCTTGCTGGTGTGAAAAGTGTCTAATCAGTTTCCTCCAGTAATTTGTTATATTTATACCTTGTGAATCAATGTGAGTTTAATTATGCAATTGCATGGGGTAGGTAGGGGGTCCCTGAATGGTTATTTTAAATTATTTCACTATATTTCATTCACTGTATAATATAAAACCACAAGGGCAAGTCATTGGCTTTAAAATATAAATTTTAAAATGACTTTTTTAGTTTCTTCCGCTTTCAGTGGAAGAAACTGGAAGAAACCTGTTTCTTCCAAGTGGAAAAAACCGCGGAAAAAAAACGCGTTTTTTTTCCACCTGTGGAAGAAACTGGCGAACCTTGGAATGAAAAAAAAAATGGGTATCATTACCAATTATATTAACCTGAAAATGTTTGTAGAGTGTTTTCATCAGGGACAGACTACAAAGGCAAACTATACCAATAATACTAGAATTCTGTAGTTTCCAACCATAACTATTATAGTAGTATAGAACACAAGACAATAATCAAGTCCTCTGGCGATTGGATGAAATCATACGAGACCCTTAGCACCAGTCAGTATATGCCCCGAGGCAGACTTGTTAGATATTGAGTGCATAATATTGACACGATGCGATAATTGATGAGACTAGTTGGGCTTGTCTTCACAAGACAGCATCGGCCAAACACCAGATATGTCAGGCTTAGTGTGAGAATGGGATGCCTGATGGCTGCCTTGTGTACTGTAAAGTGGAACAAATGTGCAGTAATTAATTATTTCAAAGCTTTCCTTGTACTTCTAAGCAAGTGCGAAATTACAAACGCACAAGTTTTTATTTTGTGTTTAAATCTGTTGAAAGAGCTCTGAACACAGTGAATTTAAAGACAAGTGAAAATGCTAAAAAATTGGCTCATGTGCGAAAATTTACACGCCAAAATTACCCCACTTTTGCAGTATGTTATCACCTACTACTACAATAAATTGAGTTCTTATAAATTGTCCTTTATAGGAAGTGGCTCAGTCAAGTGCCATATTATACATTTATACTCTATTTATAAAGTTAAATTGCAAATGACCGCATTGCGGTTCCGATTACGATAAACTTATTATTACTTAACATACTGTATTATTCATTTCCGTCAAGTACGATATGTTATGCTGATAATACATTGCACATTGAACATATAATAAGGTACACTGACCCCTTTCAAGTCTGTAACATTGTTTTTGCAGTGTCATGGTCTATTTTGACTAAATGCCCTATAATTAGCATGTAGGGGTAAACTTTCTCCAGGGAAGGGGAGCATCCTGTCTTTCATGTATAATTTCCCTCCATAGTTTACATATAACCCAGAAAAAAAATTGCCATAACTGCAGGTGGCTATACAGCTGTTTGAATGTCTCTTTTGTCATGACACACCAAGTATATTATAACCAAGTAATATCAAGAGTGTTACAATAAGAATTTCGGATGTTCCTTTTTGAAAAATGTATAAACACATCTCTGTGGAAATGAGCGAACAGGGTGCTACAACATGCAAGTTAATAGGTCATAAGATGTCAAAGATTCTTGTCAGGGCCCGTACGCAAGGATTTTTTTTTTACGGGGGGTGTGGGTCTTCGAAAAAGTGACTTTTGTTTGGAAAATTGACTAAACCCCCTAAAATGGTCAATTTTTGAACATTTTGAACATTTCATCACCAAAAAAAGTGGACCTTTTCATCATGTTTTTCTATAAATTTTGGACCTTTTTATCAAAAAAAATAGCAAAAAGTGGAGCTTTTTCCCTTTTGTGGAATTTGGGGGTGCAGTTTGCACCCCCCTGCTTACCTGTGAAATGAAGGGGGGAACAGAGGGTGCTACAACATGCAAGTTAATAGGTCCATAAATGTTAAAAGATTCTTGTCAGGGCCGTACGCAGGATTTTTTTACGGGGGGTGTGGGGTCTTAGAAAAAGTGGACGCTTTTTTTTTGGAAAAGGGACCTACCCCCTAAAGTGGTCTGGTTTTGGACGTTTTGAACATTCATCACCAAAAAAGTGACCTTTTCATCATATTTCAAAAGCTGGAGCTTTTTCCCTTTGTTGGAATTTGGGGGGGGGTGGGGTGCAGTGCAACCCCCCTGCGTACGGGCAGGCAGTCTTGCTTGATAATTGTTATATTTTTTTACCAAGACAACATGTGTTTGCCTATTAAACTTAAATCAGTTGGCTATCAGAATGCTTTGTTCACTTATTGAAAAGTGCATCCCCAAAAATAAAATGCAAAACAATTTGTATGGGGTCAAACAGTTAATATAGTGTCACAAAGATTGCATTGATGTAACAACAGGCTGTTCTTGGCTAGAACTAGTCTAGCCCAAGGAACTAAAAATAACTTATCTGTTAAGGTTTTAATCACGAATTTAATTACTCTTGCACATTGTAAACTATTATGCAAGTACAAGCCATCGAGATCCATCTTGGACCACCACCCCATTGACAGGATTGATGAAGAGCAATTATTAAAAGAATGAAAGACTAAACAAGCAGCCATTGTATTCCCTGCATTCCTTTCTTCATTTGACCAGATTCAACTTACATCATGAATGGGGCTAGGCAGTATACAGCAGTGACAGCATCATTCGTTATAGAGGCCCTCTTCCTTTTTTTGTTCTCAATATTCTAGTATCATTCATAAAATTAATGCTGAGTAGGTGTGCACTTCCCACTCCTGCCCCTTAGCTTCCAGGCTGACATTTTTATTGAATTATATCATAGACGGTACTGATGATTGCAGCAGTGATTGAGAATTTGCTTTTTGTGCATTCCACGGCTAGGGTTAGATAAATTGTTTGAAAGAGTTAAAGGGAGATAAACCAGTTTTCTATTGTTTAGATGTATTCTCAGATTCACTCTACAAATTGATGCCGCTTAGGTGAGAGGAAAAGTGGGTAAATAATTTCATGTAAGTTATTGAACCGCATATAATGTCCACGTTAGGATTTCGGTTTTATATGAGGTGAGAAGGATTAATGGAGGAATATGAAAATGCCCCCGCCGAAATACCAGAATCACCGGTGCCGGGTGTCATTGACGCAACAGGGGATGATCGCGTAGTTACTGGTCTAGATTAACGAACTTGTAAATTTCTGACGATATGGTCTTGAGTAAGTCGCCTCATTTTTTCCGAACAGGCTGAGAGAAATGATGTTAAAAATAACATGCCCACAAACCCAGAATAGGAACCTCTCAATTTACTATCAATTTATTACTCAATGCCTGACAACATAACATGGTAACAATTTGTTATCGAATTTGTTGCGGCCAATGTTCTACGTGTTGGTTTTAATGGTGGCATGTCCTACCCAAAGGCGAGAACAAGGAGTGAAACTTGAGGCTGCCCATCTCGGCGGGAGCATCTCTGTTTTTGAAACGGTTGCGCCCCGCGAGGGTCCACTGTGTGAAGGGGTATAAACTGAGAAAAAAATTGAGGTGGTAATGGGAAGGTCAGCCTTTGTCGTTGCTATTAGCAGTGTGAAGTTGCAAAATCAGAGTCATACCGTAAATAATTTCCAGGGAAGTAAAGTTCAAGATAAGGTGTTCCAATATTGTCTAGACTCCTTAAGTTGAACACAGCGAAGAGAGTGAAGAGGAGTGAGACTCGCAGAATTTATTATGACTTTGCTGGGGTAGTATTACATTTGATTTAAACAAAAAAGTCTATTTGGATTGGAAAAAGGAAAAACGGACTGCTGAGCAGATATTTTGTTTATTTTTTTTATTATTACACATGGTGGTCATACCAATTGACTACCAATACTGTTGGTTGAAATTGAAATAATTATTTGGGATTATAAGGAGGACATAATATTAGTAAGACTCATTGGCTGTTTCCTTTGGCATTGATTTCTTCATGAATCCAAAACTGCTGTACGTTATTTCCAGTACCAGTGACCCGACGAAATTGTTTTAAGTTTAGTTTTAGTCCAGAAACCCTTGCTAAGTCAGTTAATTCTAGTCAAGAAACCTTGCCAAGCCAGGGACAGTTAGTGATGGTTTTTCATGTGCTATGTCACTGTGTATACTTTTATCTTATTTAGATTGTGAGACATGGTCACACTCAGTATGCTCACTAAGGTTCACAGCAATATTAATTTGCCATGTCTCGGCATTGTTTTACTCAAATTTCTGGAATTGGCTTTGCTGTACGTGAAGTATATATATATATCAGTGACATATAGGCATAATTACATTATATTCTTTGCACCTAACAAAATAAAGCACATGATATAGAGTAGGTGTCAGGCCCATAAGCAGGAGGGTCACTTTTTGCAGGATATTTGGACGGATAAAAAGGATAAAAATTTTGAGAAAATTTGACAAGAAAGACAATTATTTGGCGATGAGAAGTTCAAAAGCCCCAAAAAGACCATTTTTAGGGGGGTGGGTTAGTCCACTTTTACAAAAAAGTCCACTTTTTTTGAAGTCCCACACCTGTAGATAAATCCTGCATGCGGCCCTGGTAGGTGTGAAGGGTATAATGTAATTATGCTGACATCAATTTATTTTTGTCAACAATGTCAAATTGACGAGTGGTAAAAAAAAAATCACAACTTGGATGGGGAATATGTGCAGGAGCCAGGATCATCTCTTGATCCCTGAGGACTACCTCTTACAGTATCTCTGAATGGCTTGTTACAAGATGTACCCTCTTCAGTAACCAATCAAAATTGACCTATTTCTAAATACACCATAAGCTTCTCTTACATCATATAACCCTATGAAGAACCAGTCAAATCAGCCACTAGTGCTTGTGACAGGCAGCACTAAGGGATTATTAGGAAGTAATACAGGATTCTCTGGGAGTTTAGGTTAGGAAGTAGTAAGCTTCAATTTCTTGTGACTGATGACATGGGGAAACCCCAACTTTATCCCACTAGAAAAAACATGAAAATGAAACCCTGGAGACATAGTGGAAAAGACGAATGGTTACAGGGGGGATTTAGAGGGGGGGCGCACCTGGCGTGCGCGCCCCACCCCTCGCTTTTTTGCAGAGCGCCGGGCGCCGCACATAGAGACATGGCCGCGGCGCACTGTAGATAAAAATGACTTTTTTACGCACACGGCACCCTTTAGATCTCTAAGAATGATGGTACAGGGCGTCGGGCGCCATGTAGATCTAGCTTTGTGAGCGGACGCAGTACGTCCAGTAGCGCCCCTCCTCCCCCACTGGGAAAGAAATATTATTGGTCTACCGGCGGTCGCAGCGAGCCTGAAAATTTGGCGCCCCCTCTATTGAAAAATCCTGGATCCGCCCCTGGTCTAGAGAATAGGGGAAAATTACCGGGTTCGAATCCTGGTGGGGACACTTGCTGAGATTTATCCGGGTACTCACTTCTGCATTTGATCTGTACAGCAGCTAAAGTGATTAAAACCGAATACCGCTCTCCTCTATGGTTCACTTGTAATTGGGCAAATGAATCGTGAAAGCATCCCATCCTTTGGAGGGGATGTTAAGCCAATGATCTGGTGTACAGAGAGTCACAACTATACATGTACAGTGCAGCCAGTTTCGAATAAGGGTAGGGTGAAATCCCCTGACTGTTCTCAATCCGTCCCCGGCCTCAATGTTAGGAGCGTCCGGTCCGTATCATGGATACATGCGGCCCCGGATCAGCTTAGTCAGCTGAATAAATCCTGACACCAGTACAAGCCATTACCAGTGCCTTGTGCATTTGCAAGAAGAATAATTCACAAGCTTGACAAATATATTATTAGTTACTGATCTTTCAGGTGTATTATTCCTGAACTTGTCAAAACACTCTGCTTGTGTTTTGTGGGAAAATTCCTGAATGCCTCAAAGTGGTACAAAAAGTAAACTTGAAATGCATTGAAAAACTGAAGTTTCTAAAGGATGACAATGCTAATTATAGGAATAAATCACTGACGACCACAAACACTGGTGATCACAGAGCAGATTATTGAAAATGGCAAAATGCTGAATGATGCAAAGAGTAGATTCTAAGAGTCTTTGATCCTGTCAGGGTTAATGACTTTCTTGTTAAATTTTAATATACTGTACTATTGAAAATTTGCCAAAGGTTGTTTTTGAGAAAATTTATCAAACTATAGTTCAAGTACAGTAATAAGCTGTACAACCTTAATTCATGTTTGTGTAGAGATAGAGCCAAATATTTCCATGTTTAGGTTAAGACTGACGTAAAAGAATGTAAAACAAAAACGAATATCATGGACAATGTTTGTTGAGTCTGCATTGAGGCAACTGGATAACAGGTTAATCCCAATAAGTGGTATTCAGATAACCGAAGTATGGCTGTACATTAAAATGAGAATAATATGCCATGTTCAGGTTATTGGCAATTGGCAAAACCATTTGTTGTAGTGACTTGCATGTCAAAGCGAAGATGATGTCTCGCATGCTGAATACTAACGGGCTATATAAACAGGAATCAGGTATGATATTGCCGCCACATCGCACATGGACGGTAGGCATCTGGCAAATATATTACAATTTTTATGGCTTGACTGTACTAGAGCTATAAGCGGGAAGATATATATCCTGGCTAATGTCAGATATCAATGGCCGGCAATATTATAGCTGGCAAAATGCAAAGGCCAAGCAGGGTGGCAGGAAGAAATATGAGATGGCCACTATGCCCGTCCAGTTGTAGTTGAAATTATGCTTTTTAATATGAGCGGTTTCTTAAACGTGCAGAGGTTATTCCACTTGTGACGTCCTTCTTTTATTTATAGCTGATATGAAAGATTCTCAGTGGTCAATGTGAAGAGGGAGAAAGGGAACAGAACAAACAGGATGGATCATTGCTGTGCAGGTCTTATTGGCCTGCTGTTTGTTGTAGTTGAGTCGAAAAAATCAGATCTCTAACATTCTATTGGCAATTGTTGGCCAGACATTATGCAATCGATCACCAAGCCCTTGAAGGTCAGGTGGCGGTGTTTGCAACAACCTCTTTTGGTGTTTAACAATTCTGACTAACTGAAATCTGATTTTGAAGTACATTTTCCCTTGCATGTTTGTGATATTGTGCATGAACATTGCATGTAGCGTTATCATAATTTGAGATCTATTGTAATTCAAATTTACATGCCTGGCTGCTTCTGTGTAACTTCTTTCCATTGTCAACCGTTAATATTGTTTTAAAGTTCACACGTAAAATTTTAATGATCTCAATAAATCAAGGTCATTGTCAATATGCCTGAAAGTTATTTTTGGTGCTTTTAAAATTGCATGAATTACCAACCCCTGCCAAAATTCACTAATTGATTCGAGTGCAAGTGAGCATCTGTCAGTAATTGATTCTGTTAATGACCTGGTCAATGAATCTACAGACTATGGTGTCCTCTACCTCCATTATTTGTCCTCCCCCAGAGGACACTTAGATGTCTCCAGTAATCCTGCGCTTTTAAAACAAGAACTTCCTCTTACATTTGCTCTGGGTACTTATGTCCGAGTGATTTGAGAGATTTTGAGCTCTTCAAGCAAATTGGTGACTGCATTATTGAGATTCCATCAACAAATTGTGCACCTTGAGCACTAAAATAAACTGCTCCTGGAGCATGATTGTTGATATTATAATCTAGATATTAATACCGGTGGTGTCTATCAGTGTGTCTGTCTGATAGCATCTATTTTCTCGGAGACCGAGGGTCGCATGTCCCTGAAACTTGGTGGGTGGGTGCCCCTTGACCGTCCGAAGACTGAGTTTGTATTGGTCATTGGATCAAAGGTCATCATGGGTCATTCAAGGTCAAAAGGAAGTCAAATGAGGTAAACGTTGGTGTCTGGACATGAAACTTGGTGGGGTCGATTGTTGATGCTGGGTCATTCAAGCCAGGTGATTGCGAAACCCAGGTGATCGCAAAACCCAGGTGATTGCAAAACCAGAGGACCGCCTAGTATAAATTTATTCTGTGTAAAGCTTACAGATAATTTAATTAAATCCACCCTGTGGCAGCTCATACCCTACTTATTCCATTCTTTGAGTGGAGGAAATAGTCTTTAGAATTAAGTCTAAGATTAGCTTTATCCATAATAATTCTATTGGTGCACAACAAATCTTAATGTGATAGGTACCTTTAGTTAGAGAATGGCTCATATTTTTGTTTACAGATACAGGTGCCAGTTGCACCATACTCCGGCTCAATATTTCTTGGACCTGATATACGTGCGCGTATCTCTTGCATGAACTGCGCCCGGCATGCAATCCAATAGTGCGTTGTTTTGGCGGGAAAGTGGGCATTTTAGCAATATGTCCAAGTAATTACCGGCCAAAGTATAGTCTGTGGATTCTCTCCCAATGGAGAGGGTCTTCAGGGTCCTAGCTAGTTGTTGTTGCTTGAAATATGTTTCATAAATGTAAATTACAAGTGAAAGTGTTACCTTAGATGCCAAACTGGGGGTTGAAAGGCCTATTTCTGTCATTACAGAAGCATGATGTCATGCTGCAGAAAAATGGAGGGAAATCAAATCTTTTATTACAATTGTATTGTTGCCATTCTCAGATAAGATAATGTTGGCAGGGAATCTAACACATTAGGGATGTACGTGTGGTCCAGTGGATTGAGCGCTCGTCCCGCAATCCAAAGGTCGTGGGTTCGAGTCCCATTGCGGCCAACGTGTTGTGCCCTTGAGTAAGGCCACTTTACCTTAATTACTCCTCTCCACCCAGGTGTATAAATGGGTACCAGCATTATCAATGCTGGGAAAGTAACAGACTCGCTGTGCGGGAGGAGTGGCGAACCCCCCACAGCAAACATAATACGGAGGAGTCTGGCCCAAACGCTAAGGAAAGAGAGTGAGGGCACTCCGCGTATGAGGCTGCTCGGCACGAGACTCTTTTTTAGGGATGTACCAATAGACATGGGAATGGTTTTTTTTTTAAGGGGAAAAAACTTAGCCCAAAGTGAGACCCCCAAATAAATTACCCTCTATGACAAAAGACAGCCACAACTTTATTTCACTAAAATGAGAATCCCAGCAAATTCAGCGTCTGGCATATTCAGATGTTGAACAAAGTGAAAGGAGCAAGTTGCATATTGTCATGTTAGAGTCCTAGAAACACACAAGCTCACCATGTGTGCCAATTGGTTTGGACCAAAGAGCAGACGATCTTTACACTTGGACAAAGTTGCTTTAAAGTCTACGGTGAATGCTGGACTATGCCTACCGAAGTAAATTATTATTTTTAGCCCCTGCCGTCAAGATACATCAGACGTTGCTGTGACATGAATTAGAAGATGCACCTCTTTCAGCAGCATAGTCCTATCTGCGGGATCAAGGATTTGATTGTAATGCAGCATACAATTTTGTATTCTATATCCCCCTTGTTCCTCTCACCACCTCTCAGCTCTCACACCTCTCAAAATACTACATGACATTTTCTGTTTGATTAGACAGATAGCGCATGACAACAGGCAGGTAGAACTCCACGGCGCTATGCAAAAGCAATCGAAACATGCCAGTGCGTTATTACCGCTTGTCTGTTGCAGTGTGCATGATCTATAGCCAATTTTGTAACGGTACCTGTCCCGGTTTGTAACAAGCTAAGTGGTGTGTAATTTGTGCAAATTTGACAGTGCAAATGTCAGGCTAATTTGTCAATCACCTTATTTTGATTTCTTAGTAACCTTTAATGAATAAACATCTGAATTTTTTTTAAGCACATAGTAAAACTCCTTGTAAAAATAGACAAGAAATTACATTATGCATAATTTGAAGAGTGGTTATTGCCATATATAAATTGCATATGGTTCATAAAATTGCAAATAAATAGGTGACTTACACATCTATTGTGTCAACTCTCAGGATATTAGTTTTCTATTTTAAAAATCCAACATTTCTATTTTGCCAAAAGTGTATTTTCAACTTGTATTTTTGATTGTTCAAATTGCCTACCCATAAATGGTTGACCATAAATGCTAATTATAAACCCATTAGTGAGATGCACATACCCGCTATTAAAACTCTGGATTGATAGAAATGACATGTGTACATACACCATGTTTAGCTTTAAAATCACCTTATTTATAGACAAAATTGCATTATAAGTCTGAGAAATAAATGACCACACAGAAATACCATCTGTGTGCCTTTTGCTGCATTTATTTTTTGTGACAGATGTATTCCCCTAAATGCACCATTCTACCAGTGTAAATATTGACCAGTCCCTATAGAACCCTTAACGAGATACATTCGAGATTGTTATTATTTATTTTGTTGTTGGGGTGGATCTATAGCTATATTTACTCAACCATGAAGGAAGTGGACTTAAACAATTCCTGTGGATGTAGTCTCTGTTTGGAGTTACCATGGAAACAGAGAGAGCATTCTGGTCAAATTTGTACAGCTTGTAAATGATTAAGTCCAAACTTGTAAGGAATAATAACCTATTTTTTTCTAAATGTATTCAATGGCAAATGATCAAAGTGTTATGGGTGTTTGTAAAGATCTTTATCGTTCCTGTGGCATAAATATTTTGGATGCCTAATACATCACTAAGGCATATCAAGTGAGGTCCAGTGGATTGAGCGCTCGTCCCGCAATCCAAAGGTCGTGGGTTCGAGTCCCATTGCGGCCAACGTGTTGTGCCCTTGAGTAAGGCACTTTACCTTAATTACTCCTCTCCACCCAGGTGTATAAATGGGTACCAGCATTATCAATGCTGGGAAAGTAACAGACTCGCTGTGCGGGAGGAGTGGCGAACCCCCCACAGCAAACATAATACGGAGGAGTCTGGCCCAAACGCTAAGGAAAGAGAGATGGGCACTCCGCGTTTGAGCTTGCTCGGTACGAGACTTTTTTAGGGATGTACCAATAGACATGGGAATGGATTTTTTTAGGGGAAAAAACTTAGCCCAAAGTGAGACCCCCAAATAAATTACCCTCTATGACAAAAGACAGCCACAACTTTATTTCACTAAAATGAGAATCCCAGCAAATTCAGCGTCTGGCATATTCAGATGTTGAACAAAGTGAAAGGAGCAAGTTGCATATTGTCATGTTAGAGTCCTAGAAACACACAAGCTCACCATGTGTGCCAATTGGTTTGGACCAAAGAGCAGATGATCTTTAGACTTGGACAAAGTTGCTTTAAAGTCTACGGGTGAATGCCTGACTATGCCTTGCAGAAGTAAATTAGTAATTATTTAGCCCCTGCTCTAGCAAGATACATCAGACGTTGCTGTGACATGAATTAGAAGATGCACCTCTTTCAGCAGCATAGTCCTATCTGCGGGATCAAGGATTTGATTGTAATGCAGCATACAATTTAGTATTCTATATCCCCCTTGTTCCTCTCACCACCTCTCAGCTCTCACACCTCTCAAAATACTACAGTGACATTTTCTGTTGATGATACAGATAGGCGCATGACAACAGGCAGGTAGAACTCCACGGCGCTATGCAAAAGCAATCGAAACATGCCAGTGCGTTATTACCGCTTGTCTGTTGCAGTGTGCATGATCTATAGCCAATTTTGTAACGGTACCTTGTCCGCGTTGTAAACAAAGCTAAGTAGTGTGTAATTGACGCAAATTTGACAGTGCAAAATGTCAGGCTAATTTGTCAATCACCTTATTTTGATTTAATTTAGTAACCTTTATGAATTAAACATCTGATTTTTTTAAAGCACATAGTAAAAACTAACTTGTAAAAAATAACAAGGAAATTAAATTGATATACATTTGAAGAGTTGGGTATTTGCATAATATAAATTGCATATGGTTCATAAAAATTGTCAATAAATAGGTGACTTGACATCTATGGTGTCAACTCTCAGGATATTAGTTTTCTATTTTAAAAATCCAACATTTCTATTTTGCCAAAAGTGTATTTTCAACTTGTATTTTTGATTGTTCAAATTGCCTACCCATAAATGGTTGACCATAATATGCTAATTATTAAACCCAATTAGTGAGAATTGCACATACCGATATTTAAAACTTCTGGATTGATAGAAATGACATGTGTACATAAAAGATGTTTAGCTTTAAAATCACCTTATGATAGACAAAATTTCATTTATAAGTCTGAGAAATAAATGACCACACAGAAATACCATCTGTGTGCCTTTTGCTGCATTTATTTTTGTGGAAAGATGTATTCCCCTAAATGCACCATTCTACCAGTGTAAATATTGACCAGTCCCTATAGAACCCTTAACGAGATACATTCGAGATTGTTATTATTTATTTTGTTGTTGGGGTGGATCTATAGCTATATTTACTCAACCATGAAGGAAGTGAACTTAAACAATTCCTGTGGATGTAGTCTCTGTTTGGAGTTACCATGGAAACAGAGAGAGCATTCTGGTCAAATTTGTACAGCTTGTAAATGATTAAGTCCAAACTTGTAATAATAACCTATTTTTTCCTAAATGTATTCAATTTCAAATGATCAAAGTGTTATGGGTGTTTGTAAAGATCTTTATCGTTCCTGTGGCATAAATATTTTGGATGCCTAATACATCACTAAGGCATATCAAGTGAGGTCAGGCATACAGATCTCAGCAGGTACTTCTGTATTTAGACTACTCCATATCAGTCATCAGTATCGCAGACGAACAAGATCCAAGTTGATTTCACAAGCATAGACCCCCGCCTATGATTTCACTCAAGAGTGGAAAGTTTTGAGACCTACATGGGTGGACCCTTTAGTAAGTGGATCACAAATAAAATTGAACTGCTTTTGTCATTTTCTATTGAAAATGGTCCCAAAATAATCATTTTTAGTGCATTTTTAGCATTAAAAAAAAAATGAACCATCATATCTTTAGATTTGTGTAAAACTAGAAAATGTGACTGGTGGCTTGCCATAGCAGATTATGTCATCTCCACTAACAAGTTGCTGTACTGCCCACATTGCCGATTTATGTTACTCTTGTACCAAAAGACCTGAGTGGGTAACTCTACACCTGGTGCTTGATACAAATTCATATGTCAAAGGTCATATCTCTGAAAGTGTATTCTTTTAATTCCCTTGAATGCTATGTAAATCTCTCCCTTAAAGGGGGATGGCCCGTTTTAAGGATATGAAGTTTCATCCTGATAGATTGCCCTTCACTCCAAAACCCCATCTGTAAAGTTTCTCGCCGATATTTCAAACCGTTTTGATGCGAGAGCTAAAAACGTGATTTTGTAATCCCATAGAGTACTGTGTAAAATTAATATTGGTCGACCAAAATGGGGCACATTTTCGCTCATAACTTCCCAACCAAACATCCCTTGGCTCTAAGATTCCACAGAGTAAATGAGAAAAATATAGCTTGCTTCTGATACCAAAATGTTGACCACTTCCGGTAAAATCTGGGGCTTCTGGGGCTGAGGCTATTAGCGATTGGGCCATGGACCTTTAACTTCCCCATAGCTTTTCAAATAAGTTCATATCCCACTTTTGTACACATTGACTGATTAACTTCATACTCGGTCAAAAGAATCACTAGCCTAAGACTCTTCTTGGGGAACACATTTTTACTTCTAATGACCCCTTGTAACCTTTAACCTTGTTTTCCTTAGAAACCGAACTGCCGATGTGTGCCTGTAGGCCATCGATGCCTTTTCCAAGGAAATGGTTATAGAGGGTAAATGCCCAGGTGGCATTTACCAGCACGACTGCCGATTCCTGCTAGCTAGGCATTTAGTTTTACTTTATTTGGAATAGGGAATATAGAGCAGTGGTTACCAAAATTGCCAAATTAATCGTTGCTGACAAATATCCAAGTATATTAACATGCAAATTCCTAAATATGTAGTTGTCAGTTTCTTAGCTGAATGACTATGGCCTTCTATACTACCTATGATACCTTGAAGTACAATACAAGGGTTGGACTAAGTGTGCTAATTATTAAGTCAATGGTTAGCTGACAAAAACATTGTTACAGGCCTGATCAACCCAGGTTATTTGGTGTTTTGTTAATTTAAAAATGTATGTATGTAAAATATGCTGTTTTTGGTAAAAATGGTTATGAATAAAATATGAAATAAAGCGCATGATGTCAAGACTATAATATAATAATGCCAAAAAATTATAATTAAAAACAAAAAACACTAATCGACTGACACTACTTGAAAGTTGCAGGCGACCGTAGATTTTTTTCAATATCTTATGCTTCACCTTCATCAAACCTTGGTATGGGATCAGACTGACGTCTTGAATATCCACTATGAGTTACAATATGCTCATTTATCAAGGACACAGTTCAGTGGGTTGTACGTGTACATACTTGACATGAAATGACCTTGTGTGATCTGGGTATCATATATCATACCCAAAAACCAGGGGGTGTAGTTTCTAAATATATTGGTGAATGAAGGCTACTGAACTGTGCCAAGGGAATTGAGATTTTACTAGCTCATAGTGATCATATCAATCCATGAAGGTACCATTTTGAAGGATCAGAGATTATAGGATGTCAAATGTCCTTGTTCATTATTAAATTCATTGTTGCTATGGATTATATGTGTAGACAGGCATACTGAGCTGGGATACTGGTTTTATTATTAATGGTACAAGAATTACTCTGAACAGTGAAGCAGAAACATAAGAATGTCAAGGAGCGGTGTTCTAATAATTGTATTAGTTCAGTCTCTAATGATCTGTAATATCGCTGTATTACAGCCCAGCTAGAATTTTTAATTGCTTGGGAAGTAAAGTAAATTTCCCTGAAAGCAGGAGAGGATTCCTGTCATTACATATGTTCTTTTTCATTTGGAATGTCAACAGTTCCCTCCAGATTCAAAATTTCCTTCCAAATTTCAAAATTTGCCTGGAAGGAGTTCCCAGATTCTCCATATTTTACACCACTGGCGAGTGCCAAATTGTGTAAAATGTTTTTCTATGGAGTGTGAACTTCGCACTATGATGAGATTGCGATTTATTCCATATTGAAATATGTGTTTACACAATTTGGCACTCGACGACCCTTTTTATGAGCATGATCACAGGTGAGGTATCGCTACCCATAAGAAGTATCAATTATAAGTACATTTTAAAGCCATATCTGTTGTTATATGATAGGTACAGTCCAGTATTTCCATTTGTTTGCGTGATGATCAAGTCATCGCCCAGTTAGAGCTATTGATTCTGTCATCTCAATCAGCACATTATCAATACAGTAGTGTTAAACACTGGCCAATTGTGGCTAACAGACTCAGCTAGACTCCTATCTAATGCACTTTAATCCCTGCATGGCTGTGTGGACAAACTCAGTATGCTCGTCACAAATTTTCCTTAAAAAAATATGACTAGAAATGCATTTTTGTGAATGAGGAATTAAAGAGTATAAAACAAGACTAGCTTGATATACAGCAATTTCTTGAGGTACAATCAATTTACTTGAACAAAATACATAAAAGTCATGGCCACACTGGTCCAAAAAAGGTTTGGTCACTGTGGTGATAGCTCAGTGTGATGGACTGTGAAGATGCATGGTATGTCCAAACACTGAGTTCACACTGAATATTACAGTCATCATCAATAAAATCTAGATGTTGGAAAAACACTCAAGTTAAGCCTTGAGTGCCACACCACACCTCAGAAGACCCCCGGCTTCCATGCTGATGATCGGGGGCAGGCTGACTCTGACCTTTTAAATTGAGAACGTAATCATTTCGGGTCGACGTATTTTCTGTGGGGAATCTGAAGCAATACAACGATTCTCATAAACAGTAAAAACACATAACGTCAGGTATTATCAACTGAATTTTGGAAAAACCTTTTCTGGCTATCTTGTGAATTACCACAAAAATAAAGTATGCTAGGATCATGAAATGAACCTTTTAATAAACCATAAAACACCAAGCCAAGTGACACTTACTGCCAAACCTTCATGTGCTCATTTTGGGAGGGGAGGTTATATGGATGAAATTTGGTGTAAGAGTGGATTAAGTCTCACACACCAGTGCTGATAAAACTCAAGTGTTGTGCCTGTCTGAACAGGGCCTATGAAAGCTAGGTTGTTGCTATAGCGAGTATTAACCAAGCAAGGTTTTATGCCATAAAACATGTTACGCTGCTTTCACATAAAGTATGCAAATAGCACCATATCATCTTTAATGCTATCTTTAATATCAACTGCGTGACAATTGAGGTATCGCTACCCATAAGAAGTATCAATTATAAGGAGCTTCTCAGTCTGTTGTTGTCTATATGATATTCAGTCAGTATATCCAGTTGTGTGCATGTTGATCAAGTCATCGCCCAGTTACAGCTATTGATTCTCTCATCCAATCAGCATTATCAATACAGTGTTAAACACCAGCCAATTATGGCCAACAGATTCTACCTCCTGCAATCTAACCCTGTATCGCTGAGTGGACAATCCCAGAATGATTGTGACAAATTTCCACAAAACTGTTCAAATTGAACAACAATGGTGGACTTAAATTAAATTTATTATGATTGGGGGATTCAGATTGAGTGCACACAAGGCTTGCTTTGATTAGTACCCATTTTCTCATCAAACTCCAAGAATCTCAGGAAATACTAGAAAATTATGGTTATTATAGCCGGGACTATAGCTCGGCGAAGAGTCAACAAAAAACAGGGTAGCCTCCCTCCTCCCAATGGCATGCAGTGTTCAATAACCGTAGGGCAGGAGATATAGCTATATCATCAGTGAGACAGGCGGGAGATAGATAACATCAAGATGCCAGCGAGCGATGTAGGCATCAGAACTAAATTTCAAATTTTTAGAACGCAATTTGTTACACTAGTGGTTGTGTTGACAGGGGTTGATTATTTGATGAGGCTAGCAGCGCTTGCTGGTCTTAGATGACATTACACTTCAATTGAAAAAAATAGTAGATATGTGATCCTACCATCAGGTTAACCAGGCTGACCCATGCCTAGGATAGGTTTTTAAGGTTTTATAAGGCCAAAACCTGGATTTCTATTAATGTTTTTTCATCTTTTTTTCTGTAATGCCCGATTTGAAATATTAAGATGAAACTACTCCAACCTAAATAGAATCTAGTATAGAAAGCATTAATGAACAGTTTAAACATTTAAAAAATTAAAATTTTTAACCTTTGCACTCCGTTGATTCCTGTAAGTCAGTGCTTTAAGATGGCTTCCCAAATGACCACAGGTCATTTGAGGAAAGCTATCTAGAAAACACTGGACATAAGACTAGGCTTGTTTGAACTCATTTGAATGCATTGTGAAGTGCATTATGAATTGCCTATGAAAAATGCCTATTTGAAATTTGTGGGGGGAAAATTAACAGTTCTTAAATTAAAAAATTAAAAAAAGAAAAAACCTAAAAAATTATTAAAACAAATTAAACTTGATTAAAACACGTTATACAAATGCATATAAGTGAATATAAACTCCACAATAAATAAAAAAGAGATTAATTATTTTGATTTAGAAAAAAAAACACTTTCAAGATGTTACATATCTGAATTTGCAAAATATCAAATATATTGAATATTGAATGATATCATATTTTGTAGACATCTTTGAAGTAGCAAGAAAAGTAACCAGGATTGAGTGGAAAAAATCAATCATAAATATGCAGTGCCCACATATGAGCATGCTTGGAAGTTGCATCGTTTAGGGCATAATTCAATTAGGAGTACATTTGGTTTTTTTTTTTCGGAAAATTAAAATTCCAGACAACTTGAGGCACACACATGAATTTATTTGGCCTATGGCCCACTACACGGCCTAGTCTGCAGTCCAATGCTACTACAGGAAATATGCTATGAATTTCCCAATTCCAATGTGTAAAATAGGTAGAAAACTATTATAATATGATATTTGCCCAATTGGCTAGCGCATTGGGTTACTGAATATGTGCAAGGGCTGATAAAATGTGATTTGAAACAAAAAATTAATTTTGAGATGAAAATTCTCGGTGGTGTGTTTGTGTGGGTGAGTGTGCTTTGAGTCACGAAACCTGGTCACGAAACGTAGGTCTTTTAATGACATGGTAGCAATTTGCAACCAATTATTCCATGTGAAACAATTGGCTATGTCAAAGTTTGGTTTCGAAAATGGCATTCCCATCTTGACCGTTTCTAAAATGACGACTACATATTTTTCCTTATGAGGTTTAATTTTGTATTCAACTTTGTGGTATCTTATAAATGTGATATTGGTTATTTTTTTCAGATTCTGTATACTATTTCTATGGAAAAATAATTAACATTGTTCTCTAATAAACATGCAAATCTGATATGCCATAAATACACATAACCCATTTATGTATGCTTATTAGAATGTTGGTGCAATGAAATAATGCATCAATTGGATTGGTGAAGGATGTTTTCATTTGATATTACCTTAAGATGAGAGAGAGGAAAAAGTACTTGATGGATTATTTTTATCAGGAATTGTATATGTAAAGCCAATGTTTCAAATTTTTTACGGTCACCCTGCCAGGTGCTTGTTGCAGAATCTGAATGTGTATGTACATGGAGGTGTTATAATAACTCCATGCTGATCAGACTAGGGGGTCCAATTTGATAAAACTACTAGAACAATGGTATTATTGATCGGTTAAGCGCCTAGCTATGATAAGGCTGTGATACCAAGATTAAAATATTACGCCTGTGCAGTTTGTTAATTTTTGTATCCACTAAACTGGCTTCTGTAGCTAGGCAGTATAATTTGTACTAAGTGTTGCCAGCATCTCACTTTACCCGCCCAATTTGGCCAACTTGTTCTCAAAGTGACATTTGTTTTTTGCGAGTGCCAAAATATCACTGTGGGTAGCAGTGATTTATTGGCCCATAGAACCATGATCAGCTAAAATGTGGCTACTTTTTGCCATCCCGGTGTCACGCCTAACAAAAATTTTGCGGCACACACTGTAATACCATGACATTGATGGAGAACAAAAGACAGTAAGGGGCCTCACTGCCACGTTATTATAAGGTTCATAATTGCTGATATATTGGATGGAAGGTAAATGCCCTTGAGACTAACAATCTTTAATTGTACTCGGGCTTCCGTCCCTAGTCCAGCAGCTTGCATTTGAGCTGCTCCGTATGCTAACTTTAATAATCAGTCTACTTTGGGTTTCATCAAATGATGAATACACAGTCATAAAATTAAGTCAAGCATAAAACCGACTTACAATAGCTCTTCCTAATGGCCCTACTCGATGTAATTTATCAGTCCCTACGAGAAGAGAAATGTTGCCATTTTGCAAATTCTGAGTGTGTGTAGATATGGAACTGCTGAAGTGGAAGATGTAAAAAAAATTGGCAGGTCCTTTTCCTTGCATTTCTATCTCTGCTCTGGTCCATGATTATTCTGGATAAAAAGAAATGGCCTATCTCGTTGGACTAGTATAATTGGCACGGGATACAAAGACTGAATGGATTGGTACAGGCCTAGAGGCAGTCTGTCCGGAAAAAATTGCTGAAAGGACCCAATTGTAGGAAGTCCGAACAAAACAGAGCGCATTGATACATCCCTCCCGCCCTAAAAACACATTCTTTTCATAACGGCGGTCAGAGCTAATAATATTCTCTTCTATAATTTAATCTATGCAGATCAGCCGCCCTCAAAGCGCTGGATCTTTACACTTGGTTCAACAGAGGCCTTTCTCTGTATCCATATTTTATGCCACCAAGAAAGTGGTCAGACTGATTTCATTTTCAGATTAAATCATATTTTGGCAATAATATTTCAGCCTCCGTATTTTGATATATTTTACTGATGTCCATTGTCCTGAGATTTAAACACGACAACTCTTATTGCTGACGTCATAGAAATTTGCAATTCAGTACTTTAAATTTTTGAATCAAAATGTTTAACCTAGTTTTTGCTTTTAGCTTCTTTCTTAAAATACTTTCAGAAATATCATTTTGTGTAGGGCTGTGAATTGTTCACAAATGAATTAGGTTTTGTAATTTGTTAAAAAGGATCAAAATAAATAAGCCTACCTATTTCTGAGACTAATCAAAATTTGCAATGTTTGAGTGTTTTATTAGTATTAAAATTCACAAGGTTGCAGACCCTAGAAGCCTCCTATGTGAAAGCCGAACACCTGCAGTTATTTTTGTAATCCTCCATCTCCCTCTCTCTATTGCTCAAGCATTTTCGTATTTTTTTACAACATTGGATAAATCACATGTGATAATTTTCTTCTTCTTTATATAGAATAAATCCTTGTATTTTAGTTGATCTGCATTAATTCTAGAGATTCGATGGAAATATTCCATCGTGCCAACTGCAAATAAGAAAGGCTGTGTTTTGGGGGGTGGGGGGGGTATTTGCATTATCAGTTTGATCACCTCACTGGGATCACATTGACAATTAAGATGAAATTCCTGTGATGAATTCTATTCCGTTTTTTTCATGTTGAAATTCTAAAACTTCAATATTCTCATTACAGCCAATATTTTCCCCCTATGGAAAAAAGGTTTTGAATAGAAGATCGAATCGTAGTCTCCAACCTGGTTACTACTATGGACAATAATGTGGTTATATTTTGAGAAGAATCTGGAATTGGCTTGCCGGAGTCTATCGAAGTCTGCTTGTCAGGTGCTTGCCTGTGGCTATAACGGAAATATCCAATTTGACACGCACAGAGAGGTTTGGCGTCAGTCCAATCAAACAAAGGTACACACATACGCTAACTTCTCATATCAGATCTGTACGTTGTTCAACTTTTATGAATGTCATTTCATTCAGTTTAGATGTAATTACACCTGCACATTGGTTGGAGCTCTTTGTGAATGTAAGTAAATTGTTACTTGTTTGTATCCTTGTTAAACTTTGGTTAATTGCAAGTAACAAACTTTTCAGTTACTCTTTTTTTTAAAAAAAATAATGTTTTTAAGGTTACAAGCTCTCCTGTTACTAAAATATTAAATCTTATTGCTGGACAGTACTACTGCATGATAGAAAGGACAACATTAAACTCACTGCACAACTCCCTCCCCACACCCCATCACCCCCACACCTCACCATTCCATTAACCCCTTGGCATGACAGTACAACTGTGAATACAATCATCTGATTATCTTCATACAGGACACAGCATGAAATAGCCCTCTGATTGACCAATCAAAATAGTGCCTCTAGATCACTTGTAAACCATACCACCATTCTTTATGTCTCTCCTTTTTCCATCTTACATTATATGGCCTTCCAACAGTTGCTTTAGAGAATACTGATAGATGACAAGGTATGCCAGGGTGAGAACTACTACGACCATGATTGTTGGTCCCCCGCCAACTTTTGTTGGCGAAGGGGGACTATAGAACTGCTAGCCGTCCGTGCGTGTGTGTGTGCGTCCCTCATGATATCTTTGGAACTCAACAAGTGTGGAAGTCCATCTTCACTTTCGCAACATATGCGGTGGGTGGGATACAAAGTGGTCATGTGGCATGGGTCAAAGGGTCAATGTGGGGTCAAAATAAGGTCAAATTTATGGGCAAAATAGGCTAATCGCTATAAAATAATTAACGTTTCAACCACGATATCTTTTGGATTGAGGGCAAGTATGGTGTCCACTCCTTCGCGACCATATGATGTGTCACTCATGTAGGCTGGCGGATGAGTTTCGAGGAGTCCTTTGGCATTTGGTCAAAGGGTCAATGGGGTCAAAAATAGGCCAAAAAAGGAGTTAAAAATTGCTATAGACCTTATCTGTGTATGGTAGGATGATAAACTTGGTGGTGTGGTCACATTTCAGTGCCAAAAATTTTGAGGTCATTTTCAAAGTCATCCGAGGTCATCCAAGTCAAGATTCACTTAACATGTGGTAGGAGGATGAAAATTGGTGGGTGTGTCAACATTCATTACCAACAATTTTGAAGGTCATTTCAAGGTCATCCTAGGTCCATCCAAGGTCAAATCACCTGAACATGTGGTAGGAGGATGACAATTGGGTGTGTGGTCAACATCAGTAACCCACAATTTTTGAAGGTCATTTCAAGGTCATCCGAGTCCATCCAGTCAAAATCACTTAACACATGTGGTAGGAGGATGAAAATTGGTGGGTGTGGTCAACATTCAGTACCAAAAATGTTGAAGGTCATTTTTCAGAGGTCATCCCGAGGTCATCCAGGTCAAATCACTTAACAGTGTAGAGGATGAAAATTGGTTGGGGTGTGGTAAAAATTCAGTACCAAAATTTTTTGAAGGTCCATTTCAAGTCATGAGGGGTCATCCAAAGTCAAATCACTAAATTTGTGGTCGAAAAGGAATGAAACTTGGGTGGGTGTGGTCAACATTCGATCAGTCCATAATTTTTGAGGTCATTTGAAGGTCATTCCAGGGTCATTCAAGGTCAATCACTAACTTGGTAGGAGATGAAATTGGTGGGTGTGGTAACATCAGTACCAAAAATTTTGCACAGGTACCATTTCAAGGGCATGCGGGGTCCATTTAAGGTCAAATCACTAATGTGGTAGGAGGATAAACTTGGTGTGGGTGTGGGTCACCTTTTCAGTGTTGACAACTTTTTAAAGGTCTTTCAAGGTCATGTGGGGTCAATCCGAGGTCAAATCACTTAAACAGGCTGTAGGAGGATGAAACTTTGGGTGCCATCACAATCTTCCCCTGGAGAATCTTTAAAAAAATTGTTTGCTTCTGTTCCTTAACTACTGCCCCTGGGGGCGGGGGACCTTTGTGGTTCGAGAACCACACGCCTTGTTCTGTTTTGATTTTGGCTCATTACAGGACATGATCCTCTGAGTAAACCAATCATGATGGTGCTTTTTTATTCCTCTGTGTGAACAATACAACTACCCATTCTCACAAGCCTCTCTGAAGCCTCTCTGATTTGCCATTACATGATTTAACCGTCCAAATAACAACCAATCAAAGAGTGTTTATAATGCCGATAATAGACAGGTAGTGCACTGAGTGCTTAAAGAGGCATCATCAGTTATTGCTTAGCTAGATTGTAATCGATTAATTCAAAATTGGTTTATCTGCATTTTGTGAAGACAAAACCTAGTTCTGCTGATTTGATAATAGTTAAATCAACTTTATACAGCAGATAAGTATTGCAGAAACTCACCGATGGTGCCTTAAAAATAGGGGAAAATTTACAAACCAGATCCTCTAGAAATCCACAATGTTGAGAGTCAATAATTTTTTTTTTTTTCCAAGAATCCTGTTATTTTATCAAAAAATGGACTAAGCCCTCAATGTCGGTAAATTCCACCACTTGATATCAGGGCCAATGTACTACTACCTGTACCACAAGGACACATTTGGCTTAAATATTTATGATCATGCTTTTTCTGGTCAGAGCACAAATTAAGAACACTCTAACAAGGATTCATTAAGTATAAGGCCATTCCTCACGAAAAGTCGGCCAATTGCGTTTTTTGCCGTCTTTGATCCACCATTTTCGTACAACAATGCCTTTTGTTGATAAAACTGTTGATAGTTCAATTGAACTAATAAAACCCCAATTTGGGCATATATAGTTACCATGAAACTTTCGGGGTTGGATTTATGTGACACATTTGCCCTCAACTGCCAAAAATGGCCAAAAATGCTGTCCCAATTCTCTATATATCCAATTTTAAATATTTTATATTCCGTAGTCTCCGATATTGATGAAGTTGGATGTTGCTGGAAATGGGACGAGTTTAGATTCTAGAGAAAGCTCAATAATAACTATATATAATATTGTAGCAAAACCCAAATTGGGGTTCACATGATAAAATCATATTGTACGTATCTTAATGTACGTGTAGATTACCATGCGGTATTGTTTACAGCTTTTGTGGACTTGATCACAGTACACTGTATTCGGTCAGCTATTCAATTGTGATATGGCAAGAAAATAATGGCTGGATCTCATTTGACCATTGTTGGACCTCAATTTTGACTATTAAGAGAGCATTTAGCCCTCCACAATGGTTTAATAACCTTCCATACCTGGATTTGACCTAGCCCTTACTGAATGTATAGCTTGGAAGCTGATTTCGTTTCATCAAGTTTTGGGTTTAGTTCAATAACCTGTTTTTTCATTGTTCCAGGGAAAATAAATGAATAAGTTCAACATCCCAGATCTCATGCCTGGTACATGTGCTTACTTATTCCCCACTATTTTTCCCTTCCTAATACCCCTAACCCCCTCCCACACCCTACAAACCTGTACATAGCTAAGGCCAGAAAATTAAGTCTCGTGATGCAATTTCACACACATCATCAAACAAACAAATCGAGGGTTGACAATCAGAAGACGTAACTCAACACTAAAAGGAAATATTAAAGAATTTCTTTTAATTCTGCTGTTCATAATAGCTCATTACTAAGTTTTACATAAGTTTTGCTTAGAGTACATAATGGGAGCTTATGATCTGTTACATTTTGAGTAATGAATAGATTAGCTTAATAGAAAATATTAAACATCACATTGCTCAAAAGTAGTATTATTAAAAGCAGAATTAAGAAATCTTTATATTTCTGTTAGTTTGAGTTACGTCCTTCTGATTTAAACCCTCGACTACACCTTTGGCAAGAAACTACCTGGCCGGCCTGGCTCAGCGTCGCATGGTGTGAAGGGTGGCTGGCCATTCCTGACCATGCGGCTGTGAGTCTGGTACCTGAAGGTTCAGCAGTTCAATCCACACAACATCATTACTCTCTGCAACACTTTTCCCTCTCGGCTCTCTTCTGCTTCCCCTTCTCTCCTAGATTAAAAACAGGGATGAGTGTAGAGCATCTTATTCAGTGGCAGCACCGTAGGGAGAATGGAGGGGCAATGCCTCCTCAAATTTTTTTTCCTTGCCCCTGCAGTATCTCCACCTCCCCCACCCTCCCTGGCCAGAAAGAAAAATGACACTTTTTACGAAAATCAAGCGATTTTAGGCAAAAATTCACAAAATTTTGGGGCAAAAATCCAGCGATTTGGGAACAAAATTGTTTTAAAAAAAAATCTCTAAAATTGTTGATATTTTGCCCAAACCAATTACACTTTTTTTTTTTCTTCTTTTTTTTCCAAAAATTTCAATCCCCACAAATTTACCCCCCCTTAAAACAAACACTTTAACATTTACAAAATAACCAACTAACCCCCCCCCCAAAAAGAAGTCGGCGGCCGCCACTGAATTTGTTTACGTGTAATCTTTGAGGGCAAGAGTTAAGCAATAATATGTCTATTTTATGAGCCACATTCAATGAAAATAAGGGTGCTTCTCAGGCAAACATGGTCTACTCCGTATCTTTAACCTCTGCTTTAGTTAAAGAGGCAGTCCTCAACCCCGAAGGACTTCTTGGATGACCTTTTTGCCCAAGTGAGATAACATCAAATGTGGCAGCTTTTGTACAATACTTACACTTCCGCCTCGTGGGCGCTCCTACCTGTTTAAAATTGCATGTTTTTTTTATTGTGTTGCAGGTTTTCAAGTTAAAAGTGCGGTCAATTGTGTAATCAACAAAACATACAGAAATATATAAATTGCTAATTGGCCTCTAACATGGCTTTCAAATTTATTTGGCCTCGTTAGTCCACTGGCGAATGTAGTTAAGAACCCTGATTTATGACCTTCAAGAATGTGAAGAATTAAGGCATGGGCTCTGAAATCACACCATTGTCGACGCGAATGATCCTTCAATTTTATCAGCTAAATAATGGTTCATGCCTTAATGAATATTTCCTCCTTTTGTCCCTGTTCCCCTCCAGTCTATTCCTGGTGTCTTCATCTTGTCTCAGAATAAGTACTCATCCTAATACCCTCATTGTGCCATTGTTTTCCTTGGGATCAATCTCATTGGCATGTTGGAAAGGAGATATTCATAATTCTCCTTTTGGAGATTGGTGTACACATTTTCATTGTGCGGTTACTCAGTGAGTGATTACTACTACCTTTTGGCAGTGTTTTACTTTAAAGGCAGCTGGTCTTCTTGGCTTTTATAATTAATCCAACAAGAATTTAACCCAAACTTAATGAAGAGGAGCTGGATCTTTATTATCCTTCATTAGAAAAATACTACACCTCCACATATCTCTAAAGGTTTTGTTTTCTGGACAAAATATGCTTGTGATGCCTTGTGGAAGTCCCTGTTTGGGCAGGTTTGAAAAAAGTCCGCGATTTGTAGCTCTGAGGGGGGGGGGAACGCAAGGAGAGTTGGCCAACGATGTGCAGTGCAGGATTTTATTCTATTATGAAGCTAATTTGGTTGATTGGGTTTATTTTTGGCAGAGGTTTTCATGTTTTTCACTTTATTACGTAGACAGGCTCCTTGTCACTGGCTCCCAGTATTATTGATCATGTTTACTGTTTTGGCCTCAGATTGCATACCATGTTCAATATAAGTCACATTGGCTGGTTTTTGTGTAAAGCGTGTGTGATGGGATAATTGACAAGACTGTCTCTCAATTCCAGAACTCATGGAAGTAAATTGCCAACTTTTCCATTCTCATTTCATCCATTCCACTTTTTTACTCACAATCTAGGTTTACAATTTAGGGTTCAGGCATGTAGTAGGGGTAGAGAGTTTACTACAGTGGGCGGTGGGTGGGCTGCAGAGCCCCGACTCCATTTTCAGAGCCCACCACTAACACCAATTTTAACTCTAAGATCCCACCCTCAAAGAGCAAAAATGACATTTTTAATCATTTTATGCAAATTTTGATATTTTTCAATATTTAATAGAAAGGTTTTGTAAATATCTCAAATTTTCATTCATAATACACCCACCACTAAAATGGCTAGCTACAACCCTGGGATTAGGGTTAAGATTTTGGCAGTCAAGGTTATAGTTGGTTTAGGTGGTAGTATTGGACAAAGTGGTCATTGGACTGAAATGAAATGGACTATGACAATAGCCTTGAGTGGTCCACCAACGACACTTTGCAGTAAAAAACAAGGGGAAGCCCATGAATAACGAATCGCGGTGAAAACAAATCTGCGCAAATTGCGTCTTTAGGTTCACTGCACATCGCATGAAACTATGTCATACAGTGCACATTGAGTTATGCGATTTGTTGCAGGGCAGATTTTGGGGGGGTTTGAACTCTTGGATGTCCCCTCTAGCTATAAACCCCTCTTGCACGGCTCAGGACATTTTACTGACTTTGAACAGTCCTCTGTAGTTTTCTGTTTGAAAAATAAATTGGTCATCTGCAACATAAAGTGTTCATACAGTTTAGCACAATCTGTTTGAAGTAAACATTTTTTTTTGGGGTAGAAGCTTTGCATTTCAAAGAACCGCTCTCCAATACTGCATGTTTTATAAATCCGCTTATTTTAAAGGTGTGTTTTATTGCCCCAGCACCTAATGTCCCCGCCGGAACGCAGTTCGGGGGGGATATAAAATGGGCTCCGTCCTATGTCCGTCCGTACACCGGATGTCCTTGATAAAAATGTTAACCCGGGAACATTTGGTCATATTGTTTTTTTTTTTATGGATGATGCTAAGTATCCAAACTTGGTATATTGTAGGAGGGGATACCACCTACTCACCATGTAATTCATTCCCCCCAGGGTCCTCCCCTGGGTCTGTCCAGGGGGTAGGGGAAAAAAGGTCAATATTGCACAGACAATGACAACATTGTGTACAATTTATCTAGTTTTTGTAGGGCGACGATGATTCACGTGGTGGACAGAACAGGTTGGGATGAGTTCTCAACCCGATTAGAGTTTGGGTGTAAAATACTGCTATTTTAATATCTAATTTGCATAATTTTATGAAATTTTCCCCGCAAGGCCTGGGAACAAGTTTTTCTGTAGTTTTAGGTGATAAGATGTAACTTGGGGGAAGGAAGTGGGCTGAGAATTCTCGACCTGATTAGTTTTGGGCGAATTTTTTTTTTAGGTCTAGTTGTTACATGTGGGTCATTCTTTTGGGTTGCCAGCCTGTTTTAATTCTTGGAAAATGTGAAAATATGTTTTTTGTTAAATTCAATGTTCGCCGCTTTCCAGACCCCGTATGGGCTTCCAAAATTTAAAATGTGATCACATGATTTTTTTCAAAAATAGTGTTGCCACATTGGTAAATTCTCATATTTTTACTAAAGATTAGTGAATTTTCAGGATTTTGCAGCTGAATTTTAAGATTTTTGAGTCATTTTCTTGAGTAACAATTATTTTGGCGAGCTAGTGATGGCCAAAATTAAGGTGGACTGGTGCAGTTTTAGTTGTAACTTAGTGATCGCGATATCGGCGGGGAAATATTTACCGAATCGCGTGAAATACGGTTCGCCTGGTTTGTACATATCCACTAAATATTATTTCCGAAATTTCAGTTGATGTCTCTTGGGAGTGTTGTTCATATCACATGTCCCATATTATAGGCCATGTTGTAATTTTACTTTTATGGACAAATACAAAAAAATTACCATTTCTCTAGTAGATGGAATCTACACATACTATACGTAGGCCAACAGTTCAGCTGATATATATCATATCAACTCTCTTGAGGCATTTTGGGGAGGAGACAGACATTGATAAGGAAATGCTTTGTTAAGAAGTTAAAGCACTTAACTGATTAAAAAATGTCAAAAACAGTATTTTATAATAAAAATGTGACATTTTATTCTTTGTGCCAACCATTATAACTCTTACTGAAGTCACCACAAAGAACTGAATAAGCAACATAAAATGTTCCATTTAGCATGATTGACATATATATCTGAATGGTTGTAATGGGTTTCCCATGTTATTTGTCCTCCGTTGGAGTCCTGCTTTTCTTTATCCTATCTATAGATAGGGCGTCATGTGATTACTTGTATGGTCCCTTCAGTTGGATGAGGTGAGGATTTTTTGTAAGTAACTTTTAAATATTACTATGAGATAACTAAACTAAATTCCAAAGAGAGTGGAGGGTGGTGTGTTTTACACACATTATCAAATGGGTTATTCCATTTTTGGTCTCTACTCCCTCTGTGGAGACTGGGGCTTTAGATTCAAATGTAAGTACCCGGTGGGCTGTTACATTACGAACCTATACCCTCCCATCAATGTTAATGTGCGCTCACAAACCAAATATGTGCAAAAGGAAGTAGTATAGATACTTTATAAACTTATTGAAAGAAACCAAAGATGAAGGTTGACCTAAGATCTAAAAACAGGAATGTTCATAGATTCTGCCTGTTTTAGAGTTTAGAATTTCTGATTTACAAGACTAAACTTGGTTATCCAGAAATTGTAACCCAAGATTGAACCCGCCGTTTTGCCGACATACTTGAAAGTGAAACGGACAGTCAGTAGACGGAGTAAGTCAACTTAACCATTTTAATCAGGGTTTTTTGTTTTATACTACTAACCACCACTTACCCTATATCTACACTGCAATGTCCATTAATATCAAATTAAAAAGATCATAGCTTCACTATGTGCTTCAATTACTACAGACCAGCCACGCAACAATCAAAAACTATCAATTATCACTCATCCGGTCAATCACTTTATAATAAATACGGCCACTAGCCAGTCTGGACTTGCCCAAGGTTAACTGGGTTGGATGTATACTTTGGGAATTAGCGGCATTTTTTATACTTAAAAAGCAGTAGTTAGATGCTTGTTTACGTGCGCAAAATGTAGCTTAATGAATATATTACTGTATTGCGGATGATTACGAGTGTTCAATCTATGCAATTGTTTTGGAATGTGTTGTAGCTTTTTAAATTAAATAGGCGTTGACAAGGGGCTTGTTATTGCGGCTTTTTTGACGGGCAACTACTGATTTGACAATTTAAGGAAGCACAAGTTCTTGCTAAGCCAAAATGTATGAAATGAGCCACCAGATACTTTCGGTTCCCGATTCACTGGATTCAGTTATGTTTTAAAAAGACAGCGCGTGAGTCCTGTCCAGTGCACAAAAAATTTGGTGTCCGCAAATCAATAAACAGTTCTTTTGAAGTTACTATCTCCAAAGTACTTAGTCGTGTCTTATTAGCCAAGAGCGAAGTATGGGATGTGACAATCTGTCAGATACGATCATTGGAACATGCCGTCTATCAAACAAACAACAGAAAACGCATGTTTTTCCCACTTAAAGTGGGTTACTACTACGAGGACTAAGTCAGTGTGTTGTACTCGCATCATAGCAAAAATGGTCTGAAGTGTTTAGAATGGGAGATATTTTGGGAATTCTTTCTCTCTGGCTACCTGTGATTAATGCATTATACGTGTATCATTAAACTTTAGATTGTATCCAGATCACTGCCATAACTGAACCACTTGTTAAAAAAAACGGAGGCATTGCTAAGGAGTTTTGTTGGCATCTGCACTTTTAAAGAAGGCACAATGTGTTGTCCTGCTCTAAAACATCATCAGTGTGTGCACAATTATATGGAGAGAGAGGGGGTTATAATCTTGCCTTCAAACTGGGACGAGGCTAGTTTGGGCTAAGATCAGACCAGGAACATGCTACATGTTAAAGATCCAGTTTAAAGACGAGCAGGTGAATGGACCAAACCTTACTCTACGACTGAACAAACGGGACCAGCTAGTGCTGGAGTGCTATTATGATTAGATTCATTTGTCTGCTTCTGATTCATGGAGTGCAGTAGTGTATCGGGTTGGATTGGATTAGCTTTTCTACAGTCCCAGTTTTGAGAGGGTATTTCGGTGCTCAGTTTACAAATCTACCAAAGATACAATGCAATACTTCATTGTATAAAGTAATTAGGCAACAAGCACCCAAACTTGTTCATCTTGCAGAGTTCTCATAATAACACCTGAGACCAAAGACCCCCAAAATGGTATTACATTCTGATCCCATGCAGAATCAAAGTGCTGTGACAGTCTTGACATCTGTCTGGTGCAGGAAGTGTCGGGGATGTGGGGTAGAAAATGGACATTGCTTGCCTCCAGGAATATTTATTTCTTAGTCATTTTGCAAATGGAATAAAAAGAAATGGCTGACTGAGATGGGCTGGGGTTGGGAGAGTAGAGGTTGGGTTTGTTTGGTTTGTGTGCTCTAGATTCAATTAAGTTCTGGCTGATGGTATGAAAGAGAACTAAGGGTGCACCATGACAAAACCAACAAAGCAGGCATTGCAGTGATAAAGTGCATTATGTTATTGAGAAACTTTTGCATGAGAATTTGAATTCTATTAAAGTTATTATCTTTCTCCTTGGATTTTATACTCTTTTCAAAATAAAAAGTTGTGAAAAAGAGGCTGTTAAGTTGAAATTGACACTCGGATTATGAAATATTAGTATGCTTTGAATGTTGGTTTGCCAAAACAACTAATCTTGGGGTACTTCCTTGTTTATATAAACAGTGATAAGTGATATGTGATACAGAGATTTGATTATCGTTTTCTCACGTTGTGTAATCTAAGTATATACAAAACCTATTACTTCATATTAGTTTCTACCTCCATTCAACATTATTATGTAATATCTAGGAATGGCCCCATGATGTAAGAAAAAAAAAAATTTTTTTTTAACTTTTTCATCTTGCATTGGACAAGTTATTTAAAATGTTGATTTCCCCATATGACATCAACGTTACAGGGTTGCCACAGAGTCTGACAGTCATGAATTTTTATGGCCAAAAGTAATGGCATTGTTATTTTGGTCATGGAAATTCCAGGAAATGGTCAAAGGTCTTGGGATTTTTGAATTGTTTTCATTTTCATCGAGATAGAATGTGAGAATATAGAGGTGAAAGAAGAGTGTGAGAGAAAGAATGCAAGGCATGTTTAGTTTTGAAGTAGTGTTTGCAGGGCCTTTCGGCTCATTTTGCAGGCTCAAAGTCTGGGTTGAAGGTCCATTCCAGTTGGGATTTTGCTCTTTGTCATCAAATAATAACATTTGAGATATCTGGCAACTATGTGTCCATGTTTGCATTGGTTTCCCATAGCATTTTCACATTCGATCATTGTATAATTTGTCTACCTAACTACTTTGTACATATGTGTCTCATTTGAAAGTGGTAATGAATAATATACAGAAGTAAAACCACATTTATTGATTGATCTTCTTTATTGCTTTGTTTTTTACAGATATGATTACCAGGTGCTTTTACACAACTCCACTTTCTGTTTGACCCCACGAGGGCGCCGCTGGGCCTCGTTAGATTTAGAAGCCGGCTCCAAGAGGCTAACTGTAGGGTTAGCAATGGAGGGGCAGTACCATTTTCAGAGGTATTAGACTGAATGTGCCTCCATTCAAGGGGATGAACGCCTTCTACTTCAGGTAAGTCAAGTTGGCAGAAAGAAATTGGTAAATAGGACAAATATACCTTGGGTGGAGGCTAATGGCAAGAGACATTAGTTCAGGGAAAGGTTTCATCATTCATGAGATGGAGGATAGTGGCCAATGGTAGTAAAGCGAACCGAGTAGGATCTTTGATATTGCAACAAATTATAGGCCCTATTTGCATAGATTGCCAGGACGTGTTAAATATGGTAAGAAATCTATACTTGGCAAATACAAAGGTTTGGTGTAATTTTGGTGAAGTTTGTGTAAGAATAGTAGTTTGCTATTTTGGAGGGATTTTTTCTAATGCATTTGAAGGCACCAAGGTATTATTACCATTGAAATGAAGTTCATTACCTAATTTGGAGAGAAGAAGTAAATAAAGACATAAAAATTACCAAACATTTGAACACATGGCATATATATAATATATATATCCTCTTCTGCTCTCCCTCTCTCTCTCTCTTCTCTCTCTCTCTCTTCTCTCCTCTCCTCTTCTCTCACATCAACACTCACTCACTCACTCATATGAAATAGTTTATCATCAATTTGTTGGAAGCTGCATGTTCATTATAATATGTTTAAAAGCTACAAATTTTCAATCACCAATGATACTATGGCACCTAAGGGAGAGAGACCTACTTTATATACAACATGTCAATTTTTCAATGACCAAACCTTTTTCCGAGCTACCATAACACACAATAGTTTGGGGGGAAGTGATTACTTGCCAGGACTGTCATCTTTGAATCTAATGGGGGAACCATCCAGGAAGTCAAATGTCATGTGTGGTTTTTTAACTCATGTAAATGGTAACTGGGCTGTTACAGTTGAAGCTATGAAATCAGCTGTGAACAAGAAACATTTGCGTGATGGCCACCAATTATGCCCGCGCAATGGCAGAATTATTAAAAACATCACAAATAGTCAGAATTGAGAAATAATTAACATTTTCCAAACAAAAATTGCTTGTGTGTAGGTAACTTTACTGAAAATTGAATATGGTATAAATAGTGTATCGTAAGTGTTGATTCCAGTGAATTTCAAGTTCACTTATTCTTGTTCAAGTTAACTGATCAATGTAGTACATCAATAGTACGAAATAGTCGAATTTTATAACTATGCAAGAATAGTACCGAGTATTAGTATTATAAACAGGCACTGTTGGCACAGTTAGCCAACTGGCCTGATATTGACCCCACTTAAACACATGGAAGTAGAACCTTGTACAGATCCCATATAAATTTGTAAAAACACTGAAAATACATTCTATTCACACCTGGTATCATCATTTTACTTACACAAAAACTATCTTGGTTTGCATAAATTATTTATGCATGTTCATCAAAACCATAAGTAATTTTACGCACTGTTCATCATTTCAATTGTTATGAAAATTGTTAGACCAAGGCTTCTTCATGCTTCAAGACAGCAAAAATTCCATGTCTGTCAAGTTATCCAAAACACCTATAACCCCGCGCTCCCGCGCGGGGCAATGACTGAGTGTAAATCTTCCCCCAGAAGGGGGCATGTATTTGAAATAAAGTTGTGGAAGTAAACTCCATTTGGATTGATTTACCTGCTAGAAGGCTTAATTGCATAGTACCTTCTTACAAGAGGGGGTGTGTGTATTTCAAATGACGTTCTACCCAACCCCGTTAGGCTCTGCAGTTGAAAGGAATACTCCCGTAGAAGCCTACCTAAATCTTCCAAAAGGTGTTGTTTTTCAGTGTAAATTATCCACTGGGCATTTATTGAATCCATACCCCCGGTGAAGACTTTACCGAAATCGATCCAAGAGTGGGGTGTATTTCAATGTAAGTATCCTATGTGCTATTCTATGTGAAATCCTTACTCCCCCTGCAAAAGACTTTACCTAAATCTTCACAGAGGGAGTGTGTATTCAATGTAAGTTATCCTATGCACTATCATTTGAAATCCATACTCCCCGTAGAAGAATTACCTAAATCTTCAGAGGGTGTGGTATTTCATGTTGTAAGGTATCCTATGGGCTATTCTATCTTGATATACATACTCCCTGTAGAAGACTTTACCTCAAATCTGCACCGAGGGGTTGGTATTTCAAGAAGTTATCCTATGATTCGCTATTCATTTGAAACCATACTCCCCGGTAGAAGACTTTACCTAAATCTTCAACAGAGTGGAGGGTATTCAATGTAAAGTTATCATATGGGCTATTCTATTTCGATTTGTCCATCTCCCCGTATAAGTTATCCTTAATTATGTGGAAAAAAAGTGCTAGGTGTGTTTGGCTCAGGAACAATTAGCAGCCATACAATGATGTTTGGGTGCTGTTTATGAAACAGGGAATATTTTTGTTCAATCAATCCGAGAACAATAGTAGTAAAATTCTATATGGCGTTCGTGCACAAGAACTGGCCTCATGTATGACAACTAAGTAGACCTGTATACTTGATGAAGATAGTCATATAAAGGGGCATTTATGACCTAACCTTAACCTTAACTTTTGTTAATTATTGGTCCCATATTACAGTGGCCCTTGTGTAACAAACTATGATGCAAAATCTGAATAAGGACATGAAAATGCACCATCAAAATTGGACCAAAACATTTTGGAAGTTGAAATGAAAGGGGTTTGAAATCGTGAACAGGCCACCTTAAAAATTTTGGGTATGTGACCACCATTTTATCCAAGGTAGCACCACAAGAACCAATAAACAAAACAAAATGAGACTCTTAAGTATTCTTAGCACCTAATTTCAGCTTAGAAATTCCAATGCCTAATCTCTATTATGACTAAGGTAAATAAATGCACTTCCCACTCATATATAATGCTTTGTTTTAATGAAACATCATTCCACATCTGAGCCAAATTGGTCCACATTTGCCAATTCCATGTCTGGAGTTAAAAAAGAAATATTGAATTCCCCCTGCAGTACCAGACTTGTAAAAGCATATTTCAAGCAACACATTTTTCCTTTTCTGCAACCTAGTGTCTATCGATAGGGAATATAACTACAAAAACAACAATAATAAAGCAGGTATTTTTCACCTCTTGTGCTGGTACTGATCAAAAATTTAATATACACTGTCCACATATAGGTATCACTCAGACATCTGATATGAACAAATGCATGGTGTAATATGGCCCCAACCCTCAGGCGTAGTGGCTTGTCACTCAAACCATCAATCGTGATCTTCCAACCATTCGTTATACATATACGTTACAATAAAATCTTCATTTTAAGAAATTTTTACTGGTTAAATATCAACCGAGTAGTCAGTACTATTTTTCTTACAGTATGGCGCCAAGTGGTGTACAAAGTGATAGTGTATACAAGTATTGATTTGCTAATATTTTAATATTCAAGTCAAAATGGTATGATTTATTATGACGTGGCTCTCAAATAACTGGAGAAATGATTCCTTAACTCTGTCTATGTCAGTAGTGTACTGGATGTTTAATCCCAGCCTGTGAGATCCATCAGAATTTCCTTTGAGTGTAGTGTAGGGTGCCACAAGGGTGTAGATTTGGCCCACTTTGTCTGAGGGTTATTACCGACTTCATGTAGACATGTCAAGGGTACAAGGGTGACCTATCCATGATTCCTAATGTCGGTTGTCTGCAAAGGTGAATAATAGCTTGCCTCATTTGCATATATGGTAAAAGCACTGAGATCATTCCTTATACCACTTCAACCTCGACCACATAGACCATCAAACCAGAGAGAATTTCAAGCAGATGGGCTGGTTATGATTATGGGAGCTATTTGTAAAGTAATCTGTGGACTATAGATAGCACACGATTACGCTCATTTGGTATATCAGTTTTAAATCGCCTTGGTAGTACATATGCACATCTAGTCAGTTTGGGGTCAATTTGTGGTGCTAGATTGGTCAATTGGATCTAAAGATAGTGTTCTTCAATTTTATCAAGTCCCAAGCTTATAAATTAGTATTGAATTTGCTGATGGCAGATGGTGCAGAAAATTCAAATCTGGGATTACACACGAGTGCATAAGATATGTCATTATTATGTTTGGAGAATTATCAGGCCTAGATTACTATACACATGACCGGAAACACAAGTAAAAACAACACTTCTCAGTAAAATCTACGATTCTCAAAACTTTGGTGTCCAAATACTTCCACCCCTTTGGAATCAATCCCCCGTATATTCATGACTTTTAAAACAGAACGCATCTATGCAGTTTATGTCTGTGTACCCTGGTAACGAGACATTATTAAGCCGCATTGCGCACACGAACACAACTAGGCTAAACCCATCTTGGTAGTCAACGATGGCCTGCAGTGTTCATCGAATAATACGGCTAATTGCACGTGAGGGCCAAAGATTAAGGCTAATTTGTACCCAGGAAGTACCTTCTATAGAAACGTGTGCACAAGTTCGGTCATGTCAATGAGTTTGGCATCAATCATGTCAGGACGGTTTTGTTTTATGAGCCTTATGAGATGGCTAATTCTATGCTGTTGGGAGTAGATTTCCAACGATAACTGGAATTTATTAAAGGTGTGGATAGGTCCACACCGGGAGAGTACCGCTGTTGGAGTAAGATTTCCAGGTCAGCTTAAATCATGAAGTTATAAGGTAATCGCTTGATCTAGTGTCGGTACAGTAGCATGGCCATGGCATGTTACATAACTGCGAACTTGTACTTCGAGTCTTTGTAGGCAAAGAGCAACTCGCGGAAGTCTTTAAGTTGAAACAACGTTTTGTTGACGGCCGCCACGAAGATGGAGAAAATTAACAAACGCTCCAAGCGGGCTGTATACCTGTAGTGCTTAGCAAGGAGGGAGTTACCATTTCAGAGGTTGTTATAGACTGGACTGGTGCCTCCATTCAAGGGGATGAACGCCTTCGAACTTCAGGTAAGTCAAGTTGGCAGAAGAAATTAGCTAAAATATGAAATCAGGCCTATACCTTTGGGGGCGCCTAATGAAAGAGACATTGTGTCAGGGAAAGGTTCATATTCATGAGATGGGATTATGGCATGGTAGTTAAAGCAACTCGTGGATCTTGTATTGCACAATTATAGGCCCTATTGCATGATCTGCCAGGAAGTGTTAAATATGGTAAGAAATTAGTACTTTGGCAATACAAAGTTTGTGTGTAATTTTGTTCAAGTTTGTGTAATGGTAGTTCTGCTATTTTGGCGGTTTTTTCCTAAATACATTTGGAGCACCAAGGTATTATTAACCATTAAATGTGTTAGTTATTAACTACTTTGGAGAGAAGAATAATAAAGACATAAAATTACAAACATTTTGAAAATGGCCTCACTCCTCTCCCTCTCTCTAACAGAATAGTTTATAATCAGGGGTTGGAAGCTGCAATGGTTCATTTATTATGTTTAAAAAGCACAAAAAATTTCATCACCAATGATCCTATGGACCACCTACAGTTGAGAGGAGTGCTATTATCATATACAACAGTCAATTTTTCAATGACCAAACCTTTTTCGGAGATACAATAACAACAATATTTTGGTTTGAAGTGATTACGTTGCCCGGACTGTCATTCTTGAAATCTAATGGGGGAACCCGTTCCAGGAAGGTCAAATGTCATGTGTGTGGGTTTTTTCCATCATGTGTAAATGGTAACTGGGCTGTTACAGTTGAAGCTAGTTGAAATCAGCTTGTGAACAAGAGAAACATTTTGGTGAGACGGCACCAGTATGCCCCGCCCGCTAATGCAGAGAGCAGATTATTTAAAACATCCACAAATAGTCAGAATGAGAAATAAAAATACATTTTCCAACAAAAATTGCTCTGTGTAGGTATTTTACTGAAAACTGAATATGGGTTATAAAATAGAGTATCGAAGTGTTTGATTCAAGTTGAATTTCAAGTTCACACTTTATTCTTTCAAGTTAATGATCACTGTAGTACATCAATAGTCGAAATAGTAAAATTTCTGAAGATGCAATGAATAGTACCTGAGTATTAACCGTGCACTGTTGGCAGTTCGCCCAACTCCCTGATATTTGACCCAAACTTAAACCACATGGAAGATAGAACCTTGTACAGTCCCATATCAATTTGTCTATTTAAAAAGCACTAAGACAGTCTATCTCACTTGTATCATCATTTTACTTACACAAAACCATCTTGTGTTTGACCATATAAATATTTAGTCATGTTCATTCACCAACATTAAAGTAATTTTACACTGTTCATTCATTTTACAATTGTCATGAAAATTGTTATGACCAAGGCTTTTCATGCTTAATACAGCAAAACTCCATGTCTGTCAAGTTATCCAACACCATAGCCCCGACCGCCCCACGCGGCGGCAATGGACTACGGTTGTATGTGTAAATCTTCCTCCAGAAGGGGGCCATGTATTGAATAAAGTTGTGGAATTACAACTCCATTTGAGGATTACCTGGTAAGAAGGATTACATTGGATATTACCTTATACAGAGGGGGCTGGTGTCTGTATTTCAAATTAGTTACCCAACCCAGTGGGCTATTGCATTTGAAAAGATACTCCCCTGTAGAAGACTACCTAAATCTTCCACAGGGGGTGTGTTTTGTGTTTTTCAGTGTAAATATCCTGGGCTATTATATTGACAATCCATAACGGAGAAGCATTTACCTAAATCTTCACAGAGTGGAGTGTGTATTTCAATGTAGGTAAGTTATCCTTGCGCTTATTCTATTTGGAAACCATTCCCAGTAGAAGACTTACCTAAATCTTCAGAGGGGTTGTGTATTTCAATGCAGTTATCATATGGGGGGCTATTCTATTTAATATCCATACTCCCCTGTAGAAGACTTTACCAAATCTTCACAGAGGGGTGTATTTCAATGTAAGTTATCCTATTATATTTGAAACCCTACTCCCTGTAGATGAAGATTTACCTAAATCTTCCAAGGGGAGTGTGTATTTCAATGTAAGTTATCCTATGAGGCTATCTATTTGATTGTCCATACTCCCCTGTATAAGTTACCCTTAATACTGTATGTGGAAAAAAAGTGCTAGGTGTGTTTGGCAGGAACATTAGCAGCCATACAAGATTGGTGGGCTTGTTTATGAAAAATGAATATTTTTGGTTCTATCAATCCATGAACAAAGTAATTCTATATGGCGTGCCCAAGAACTGCCTCATGCATGACAACTAAGTATACCTAGTATAATTGATGAAGATAGTCATATTAAAAGGGCATTTATGACCGAAAACCTAACTTGACTTGTTGTTAATTAGGTCCATATACAGTGGCCGATGTGCTAACCAAAAATATGATGCCCAAAAATCTGATCATGACATGAAAATTGCACCATTCAAAAATTGACCAAAACATTTGGAAGATGTGAAAGGATGTAGAATCTGTGAATGCACTTAAAATTTTGGGTAGGTGACCCCCATTTTATCCAGGGTAGCACCACAAAACAATACAACAAACAAATGAGATCCTTTAGTCCTTCCTTTAGACCCTAATTGATCCCCCGCGAACGAGTTCGAACGGGACTATAAATGAGAAGCGTCCGTCCGTCCGTTCGTCCGTCCGTCGTTCGTCCGTCCGTCTTTGACAAAAATGTAACACCCATGATCTGTATACCATTTATCTGGAGGTCCGTTTAAGGGCGAAAATGATGAACTTGGTGGACAGAAGCGGGTTGATGAGTTCTCGACATGATTAGTGGTGGCCGTAAAATATGTAATTAAGTATCTAATTGCATAATTATGAGAATTCCTCAAGGCTTGTGTACAGTTTTTCTGGAGTTCCGTCATGCGGTATAATGAGTAACTTGGGGAGGACGGGCTGAAGAGTTCTTGCCCCGATTAGATTTTGGAGTTTTCCGGGCAAATTGAGTTGCAATGACGAATTAATATATTTTTGAAATGGTACATTGAATACTCAAAATTCCTGCGTGCATAATAGTATCATGGGACACATCTTTTTGCAATTTGAAAGTATGTGATAAGCGGCTGAGGTATGCAAAATGAGCTAATAAATATGTGCAAATTATATGCAAAAATCAGCGTATTGTATATTTGTGAATGGTACATTGGATACTCAAAATTCCTGCGCGGCATAATAGCCTATCATGGGGACAATCTTTTTCTGCAATTTGAAAGTAGGTGATTAATGCGGCTAGAGTATGAAATTGAGCTAATTCAAATATGCAGCAAGTGCTTGACTGTGTATCTCTGAAACAGTACATCGGATAGGCAAAATTCCTTCCTACATGAGCCACTACCCTATGCTATGTTGTGGGGGGGTGGTGAGGTGTTGGGGACCGGGGCCTTGGGGGAGGGGGGGGGGCAGGGGGGGTGGAGGGGGGGGGGAAGGGAGGGTGGGCGGGGGGGAACAGGCTCAGCGGGAGGGGGGTGGGGGGGGACCCGTTGGGTGGGCGGGGGAAGTGCGCCTTTAGGGGGGGGATTGGGCTAGGCGGCCAGGGGGAGGCGAGCCGGTCCACATGCGGGGGGGGAGGGAGGAGGGAGCGGGGCGCAACGGGGTGGCGGGGGGGGGATAGGGGGGGCGGGGGAGATAGGGTCGGGGGAGGGGGGCAGGGTGGGGTCGGGGCAGCCAGGCGGCTGCCATAGGACGAGGGGTGGAGTTGGGGGGGGGGACGTGGACGGGAACGGGAGGGAGCGCCTGTGGGCGGGTGTGGCGGGGAACAGGGGAGGCAGGAGGGGGAGGCAGAGGGGTGGAGAGAGAGGGGGGTAGGGTGGGGCGTCGGGGAGGTCTGGGGGAGAAGACGGGGCGGCGAAGGAGGGGCATGGGGTGGCCCGTCCCCGGGAGGGGGGGGAGCGGGGTGGGGAGGGGGAGGGAGGACGGGGGGGGGGGGGGGGATGGAGGGGTCGGTAGGGATGGCTCGGGGGGGGGGGAGCGAAGGGTGTGGGGGGTGAAGGGAGGGGGGGGGGGGAAGGCGGGGGGCGGGGGGGGGTGGAGGGAAGAGTGTGTGGAGGGGTGGTGGGGAGGGAGATGGGAAGGGGGAAGGATGTGGCAAGAGGGATGAGGGCGGGGGAGGGGGGGTGGGGAGGGAAAGGGAGGGTTGCGGGGGTGTGTGGGGAAGGAAGGGAAGGAGGTGTTTGGGAGAGGGTTGGGGTGAGGGTTGGGGTGTTGAGGGTGCCTTAAGGATGGGGGAGGGTGTTGCGGGGGGGCGTGTTGGGATTGAGGGTGGGGTTGTGTTGGGAGTTGGTGGGGGGTGGGGCGAGGGCGTGGGGGTTTGTGGGGTGTTGGGGAAGGGCGAGGTAGATGTTGCAGGGTATTGGGGAGGGGGTAGGGTATTGAAGATGATGTATTACATGTTAGTGATCGCAACCTTCGGCGGGGACATAATTTTACGCATCGGTTTAAATACGATGTCGGCCTTGTTCGAGCTGAATTTCCAATTGCCTCAATCTCTATTATGACTAAGTTAAGTAAATGCATTCCAAATTTCACTACTGCTTGGTTTTAAAATGATAACAACATTCCACATCTGATAACATGGTCCCATTTGCAATTCATGTCTGTGAGTTTTTTTTTAAAAAGCAAATAGTGAATTCCCCTGCAGTACCGATTGTAAAGCTATGCAAAGCGCCCAACACATTTTTCCTTTTCTGCCACCATGTCTATCGCATAGAGAATATCCATAACTACAACAACAATCATTAAAGCAGGTTTTTTCACCTGTTGTGCTGGGACCTTATCCAAAATTTCATATACACGTTCACATAAGGTTATCACTCAGACATCTGTTAAAACAAATGTTATGGGCTGTATAATGGCACAAACCCTCAGGCAGTTTGTCTTGTCAATAAACATCTGTATGATCTCACCCAATTCGTATAATCTCATAACATAACATCTTAATTTTAAGGAAATTTACTTGGGAAATATCAACCGGTAGTCGTATTATTTTTTTAAGTATGGCGCCAGTGTGCTCGGTGCGCTGGGGGGGGGGTGACAACCCTACGTCCTCGACCATTTCTCCACTGCACCTTTTTAACCCCTCCCTCTTAATCATTCCCTTTCGTTTCCGTTTTCAATGATAATGATAGGGTTATACCAGTATTGGATTTGCTAATACATTTTACATATTCAATCAAATGTGGATGTTTATTATGACGTGGCCTCTCAATTTAAAATGAGACAATGTTCCTTTAAACCCTCTTTCTATGTCAGTAGTGTACTGGAGTGTTTAATCCCAGCCTGTGAGATCCATCAGAATTTCCTTTGAGTGTAGTGTAGGGTGCCACAAGGTGTAGGATTTGGCCCCTTTTGCTGAGAGTTACTTAACGACTTCATGTAGACATTGTCACGGGTTAAAAGGGTGACCATCCATGATTCTCAAATGTGTTGTTTGTCTGCAAAATGTGAATAAGTAGCTTGCTCATTGCATATATGTTAAAGCACTGAGATAATTCTTATACCACTTCAACCTCGACCCCACCACTGACCATCAAAACCAGAGAGATATTTCAAGCCAGATGGCTGGTATGATACGGGGAGCATTTTAAGTAATCTGTGGACTATTATGATACACACGGATTACGCTTCATTAGTTGATCAGTTTTAAATCGTCTGTGTATACATAATGACATCTAGTCAGTTTTGGGTCAATTTGTGGTGCTAGTATTTGGTCAATTGGATCTAAATCTGTTGTGTTTCTTCCCCCCAATTTTATCAAGTCCCAAAGCTTTAAAAATTAGTAATTGATGCATTGATTTGCGAGATGGGCAGGAATCAAATCTGGGTATACACACGATGTGCTATATTATGTCATTATTAGTTTTGAGAATCTTCCGTCCTATATTACTATACACATTGCCGGAACCCATTAAAAACAACACTCTCAGTAAATATACGATCTCTCAAAACTTTGGTGTCCAAATCTTCCACCACTTTGGCTCAATTCCCCGTATTTTCATTGAATTTTAAACAGAACACATTCGATATGCAGTTAGTTTCTGTGCACCCTGGTACGAGACAGGATTAAGCCGCATGCGCCCACGAACCAACTAGGCTAGACCCCATCTTGGGACGTCAACGCTGTGGCACTGCCATGTTCTCGAATAATACTGCATAATGCCGCGTGAGGGTCAAAGATTCAGGCTAATTATGTAGCCCGGAAGTACTAGCGTGGCAATTCATTGGTCATGTCAATTTGCATCAATCGTGTCAAAGACGCGTTTGTTTTTATTAACCTAGCGAGATGGCTAATTCTTTGTGTTGGGATAGATTTTCAACGATAAATGGATTTATAAAGGTGTGGATCGTGCCCAAACGGGGAGGGTACCGCTGTTGGGAGGTAAAGATTTCCAGGTCAGTGAAATAATGAAGTTCTAAGGTTAATCGCTTGAATCCAGGTCAACTGTAGGACAGTACTCATGGCCATGGCCATGTTACATAAACTAATGAACTTGTACTTCGAGTCTTTGTAGGCAAAGAGAAAAACTCGCGGAAATCTTGAAGTGAAACATTTTTTGTTGACGGCCGCCACGAAGCGGAGACAATTAACAAACTGAATCTCTATTAAACATTTAGATCGGCGATAAATCGTGATCTGAAGAGGTGTAGACAGGGGATTGTTATTTTTGACAGAGATAATTTTGGCCCCCAAGCATGAACACTGGCCAAGCTAAATTTTAATTGGAATTGTATAGTAATATGGGACACAAGATTCTCAAAACATGGTAATAATGATAAAATTGGATCGTGTTTTAGCCCAATACCCAAATTTATTGGTCTCGCTATGAGTTGAAAAAAGTATTGGGCTCGAATGAGTCCGCCCATATTTTTCAATATAGCTGACAAAGAAATTTGGGTATTTGGACTTAAAAATCCCCCAAATGTTATACCAATATGTTATGCCAGTACTGACAAACTGTCCCACCAAATACACCTTTTTGGTTTTCCATAGTGACGCGTATAGTGTATAAACTTTATAGGATATTGAAAATTTTAAAAAATGGAATTCCTTCTGGCGTGTAGTGTGTATGTCACCTTAGTCATAGTCAAAATTCCAATAACAACCGATTTCAAAAACTAATATTTTGGATTTTCAGAGTGGCATATTGTCTTTGGAGCCTTATTTTCAAAATTTTTAGCAATGACTCTCGGTCATTGTACAAAATCAGTATGACACTTTCAAACAGTTTTCTCAGAAAACAGACTTTTTGCACTGTTATGGCCAATAATACAACCAATGAAAAGACATTTTAGAATTAAGGGCCTGCCTATGAAAGAAAAGAAATTATACTAGGTTGGTTTGGGTGTGGGAACAAGAAATTAGCCCACAGTGATTAGTAGATCTCTCTCTGGGGGAATAAATGTGCATCCAGCTCAGTTAAAGGTGCGTGTCCAATTGTCTTTGGGACCCCCCTGCCTTACTGGCAGAAGTAGTATAAATTTCCATGATATCAGCATGATGTGAAGGCCGTATTTTTCTCATGTCTTCCTGAAATTTCAGCTGAGAGAAAGAAACTGTCATTTTAAAGGTTAATCACAAATATTAGCAGAGTTACGTAAATAGGGCATTGCCATATGCAATTATTCCCCATTCTACCATAAAAAACTGCAAGTTTGTTTCCCACGATAATTGGGGGTCAGCGCATACAAGGTTGAGGCCCTTAAAATCAATGATGAGATATGACACTTAGTCAGAACGAGCACCTCTAACATGTGATTGTAATCATTGGGTGCCACTTTGTCCTCGTGTTTGACTCAACAAATTGTTTGTGTTCACTTTTACATTCCTACATCTAAATTTTGTAAAAACAGTTGTACTATGCCAACGTACACAAAGACCCAAACCACATCCCACTTCATTCTCCCCACACTCACATTTCAAAACAATGCATTTTCTTCAAACCAGTGTGTATTTAAAGAAGACAAATTCCTGGCTGCCTGTTTTGGTGGGGGGGTTTCAGAAGCTGCCATTATGATAGCCGCTAGTGAATGCAGACTTCTAAAACCTCTTCACACTCAATCCAATATCTTTTCATTATGTAGAGAATATGTGAAAGGCTCAAATTTCTGTATTCAAAACTCAGGCCCCAGGTGTCAGGTGAAAAGTTACTATAGACCATGAAATCTTGAGTTGTTGTAAAAATTTGAGCAAAATTTGTACAGTAATTGGCATTCTGATTAGGTAATATTTCACATTCCAAAGGTTTTCCCTCCCCGGGAAATCAATCATACATCAGTGAATTGCCTAAACGGTAACACATGAAAGCAATGGTGCTGTGGGTGCTTCTCAAAGTACACATACCATTAAAATATTTTCCTTTTTCATGCAAATACAATTGAATGAAGAATAGGTTACTTCTGAGGGAAATGCAAGTGTTGTATTTTTACTGCAAGATTATTGATAGAACTTAGCAAGGTCATTGGCATAGGATAAGGAAGCCAAAATAAATGGACAAAGGGTAGAGTATGGTGTGCGGCTTTTTAAGTGGGGGCTTGGCCTCAAGTTTTTCTGAAAGTATGAATTAAATCATTTTTGTGACCTAAATGATATTCTAGCCCACAATAGGGCATAAACCATTCCTGAAATTTGCCCATCCATCCCTTCTGTCCTGGCAGATCAGAACTTGCATTATATGTAGAGTGAATTACTTGCTTTATTCTGTACATAAGCACATTTGTAAACATTTGGTTTTTGTGTCGCCTGCCCTAAGGCAGGAAGACACATAAGGGATCACTTTGTCCACTGTAGTCTGTTGATGTCTGTTGTTGATGTCTGTTGTTGTCTGTTGTGAAAAAGGGTTAACATTTGCCTGTAATATCCTCATACTTTGATGGATTTAAACCAAACTTGGATCACAGGCGCAACATGACATCCCCCATTTTTGATGAGGTCAAAGGTCACATGCCAAGGTCAAGGTTCATGTGAGGTCATAAGTTGTAGAAGGCTGAACATTGTAAAATTAGTTACAATTGGAACCAAAACTTGGACCGCGGTCACAACGAGGGCAATATTTCGATGTTGTGTCGTAATATTCTTATTGTGGTACTACTGTAATAATTATACGACGGTCCCGGTCACACAGTGAGATTATTGTAATAGTGTCGTAGACATTTCTGGACACACGAGCACGAGGTCAACAACATGGTTCATTGCGTAAGCATGGTAGTAAACTACGAAATGCGGTCACACGGCGATTTTGCCCAGTAAATTACGACAGTACCATGGTAGAAAGCGGCCCAACGACGGAAATTATCATCGTTAAGTTATTACGACAGTACTATGGTACAACGACGACATGTTGTCTTAAGTTGCGGTCACACGCAGCCTTTATTGTAGTACTACTGTAGTACTATTGTAGTAAACTATGAAAAAAAAGCCTTGTGTGACCCCGGTCTTGGTTTGTGGAGTTTACATGCAAACCCTCATTTGTTTATGAGGTCCAAGGTCACATATCAAGGTCAAATGTCATGTTAGGCCTATCAGTCACTAACCGCGTCGGCAGGCGACACAAGCGGTCCGAGGACCGATGTATTTTTTCCTATCCCTTTATAAAAACCGAAACAAGCAAACACTGGTGATCCGCTGATTGTCTCCATATCAGACTTGTAGATAGTTGGCTTGTGGTCCAAAATAAGCAAGGTCTAAATACTTTACCATATTTGAGGCACTTAGTGCCAGCATATTGTAAGCTTTGGTGAAGTAAATTATTAAAGGCTTATTACAATAATGTCGGCCGGGCTGAAGTTCTTTGGAGCCTGTGTGGGGAGTATCCTGTTATGTGGATCTGAGACCTGGACCATGAGGAGGGAGCTACGGGATAGACTGGATGGCACCTGCACCAGGCTTCTTGTGCGGGTACAGGACATGTCCTGGCGTGGGCGCAGGGCCAGGGCACGGATGTATGGAGATGTCCCTCCGGTTTCATCTTCTGTTGCCCGGCGCCGTGCGCGATTTGCCGGTCGCTGTCGTCGTGCGATTGACCGGGTGGTCTCAGACGTCGCGTGTTGGAAGTTGCCATGCCGGGACGGGGGTCGTCGCCCCTTTGGCTACATTGATGTGATTGCTCGAGACGTCCGGCGGGATCCGTCTGGCGTCCCCGGCCTGGTGACAGGCGGGGACGTTTGGCGCTACGTGGTGAACAGCATCTCGGCTGCGGCCGTTAGATAGATAGACAATAATGTCTTACATTGACTGGGAATTCTCAAAACCTAGAAATGAGGTGTTATATGAATTTGGTAAAAATATTGACCAAATTTGTTAGTATTTTAGCAGTGGGGGGAGGGGGGGGTGATGTCCCCACAAATAATTGCCCCAACTCTTTTTTTAATTGAACATTTTGCTAAAATACCAGGTCAAAACAGGCAAAATCAATAATCAGCAAGTAACTTTGAGCAGCAGATCCAAATCTTGCAGTTTTTAGTAAAAATGGTTTTTATTCACTTTCCAAGGGTCAAAATTCATGAAATTGGTGGATTTATTGGAATATTAATGTCTCCAAATTACCTCCAATAATTGCCCTCCTTTTGTGACTCTGCTAGGTATATTTGAAGGGGCAGTAACTTAACAGTGATAAATAAACAAAAATATTGGGACCACATTTGATTTTCTTGGAAGAATTCCTAACAACATCAATTTACTACTTTTGAGGAATTTACCAAAGTTAAGTTATCCATAAACTTGGCCAAAACCATGAGAAAAGAAATGCGTATATATGCCTAGAAAGATGGAAGCAAAAAATATATCTAGAGACATCCATGGCTGGCCCCCATTGATTCATTCCTTTACATTAATGAGTTTTGATCACTGGAATCCCGGCAATAACATTTATTACCATTGGGCTCTATTCCATTCAACATACAATGGTTATCACAGTAGTATAACTCATTGTGACAGGCTTGAATACCTGTAATAATTCTTTTTATTATCTCAGTGTGTGTCAAGATACATTCCAAACAGTGGGGTAGTGGAAGTATCATGGGCAAGATCATTTAACCACGTAAAGGCTTAGCTCCTGGCCATAAACTGTGCTTCATTCTTGCTTTTGAACCTTTGATGTAATAATGAAATGTTCACGAAGAAAAAATCTATTTAGTGCGAGCACTAATTGTAGGTTTTGCTGCATGTAGTTGATTGAATAATTGGCTGTTGCAAAGTATTTTATACATAATTTGTTGAATGGCTATCAAAGTGATAAGAGGTTTTTTGTGTCACCTGACCATATTTGGCCCGTGTGGCCGTCTGCCTGTGTTTTCACAGGTTAAAGAGACACGGCACATGTTTGAAAAATAGTGTGCCTCTAGATTGTTCAAATTGATATTTTTGCATGGTTATTAAAGCGGTTTATATATGCACTAGCCCTCACCTGAAATTATTGAGCCCAAACAACGCGCGCTAGGGTAAACAGATATTTTAAAAAATTAAATGGTCACGGCAACATTAATTCATCAACGATGCTGAAAACGGCGTTGAACACAAGAAAACTCACGCCAGAGTTGATTCTCACAGCATGCACTTGTTTGAAAGTTCTGTACCTGTTTGTGGTTTTAATATCAATGAGTTACTAGTCTATTATATTCATGTAATAATAGACCCATTTGTCAATTACAGTTATGGCAAACCTAAAAAGTTAGCCTACAAATTACCTGGATGTCTTTAGCCTCTTACTTAATTTCCCTTCTGCTTTTTGGGCATGTTATTTGTATGTGTAAAATAATTTCTAATTCTTCCAATGGCCTATACTAGCATTTGCGAGGGCAAATTGAGAAAGTTTATATTTTCTGAAATTGTGCCAGTGCCGTTTAACCAAATTATGGATCGACTTTTTTTTCCTCATCTCATTGGGGGGGGGGTGTCAGCAGATTAACCTTTGTCTCATGTGACCTTTGACCCCATTCACAACCATGATGGGGATGACACGTTCATACCAAGGAACACTAACTGTATTTTTCAATATTGCCAACAATCATAAAATACCTTTGATAGTACATCCTCTTGATTCATGAAAAGTGCTTGCCATATTTCATTCAATGCACATGGTTCAGAAAAAAATCAAGAGCAAATTTCTAATAGCATTGATTAACACTAAACAGCCACAGCTTCTATCTATGCATCTCCTGCCATGACTGTATTTCAAATAATGCACTAGGTGAAGAAAGTTCGGTGAAATGTTGGTCTTGATATATCAAACAAGATAGTTTGAAATTGGCCTATCTAACTATAGGAAATTTCGGTCTCAATTCATTCGAATTATACAAGGAAATTTAATTTGAAAAGGTGTGCGGATTATGAAATGTTGAAGAAAGGCAGTTCATTTCAGTTCCGATTGTGTAATTGTTTGCACATTAGTTTTAGGACAGGTAAAACTTTCTATTTCCTAGTCTGACACAGGGTTTAACATTGTCAAAGTTTAGGGGAACAGAAATAATACATTCAAAATTGAGAATAGCATTTAAAATCAAAATCCACTCTTGCCTGCCTCTCCAGAGGAGCGGTCTCATTTTGATGAAATGCAGAACATAAAATGTGTTAAATGCGGCACTGGTACATTTTCAAAAATATGAAATTTCTTAATTTGCTCGTAACTTCTGTCTAGGCCATTGGAAGATTTAACACGGTAAAATAACATACCCCCAAACAGATAAGACATTAATAAGACGCTACAGACATCCAGGTAAATTTGTAGGCTAACTTTTAAGTTTGCCATAACTTCATCAACAAATGTGTCCTATGACCCGACTATCAATTACTCGTCACTCATTGGTATTAAAACACAAAGGTCATATACCGGTCAAACAGGATGAATGCCATGAGAATCAACGCTTAGCATTTATTTTCTTGTGCTTAAACTTGCGCCATTTTTTTCGCGTTTCTGCTTGAAATTAATGTTCACCGGCTACATTACTGATAAAATCTTTCTGTTTAGCCATAAGTTCGCTGATTTGTGCGTAATAATTTCAATGTGAGGCCTAATGTATATAGAAGCTTGACAACCATGCAAAATATCAATTTTGAAAAAAATCTTGAGGGTGCACTATTTTTCAGATGTGCCAGTATCTCCTCTTTAAAAATGCACTTTCAAAGAGCAAGCTTCAGAGCATTAAATTTTAAGGGAACACTTAGCGAGCATGTGTGTGGAAACACCCTCAATTTACATATTAAATTTTTTACTTGCAACTATTTGGTGCCTTCGGATTACAAAACTACCTGGATATATTTGCAATTGTGTAATACACTCAAGTTTCAAGGCTTGTAGTATTAGTTGCCTGTGAATATGGGGTACAGTCTCTTGAACAGGGAAAAATCGTCAAAGAAACGGATAGTCCGCATACACTTCAGATTACTTTTCATTCGTGAGATCTGGAGCCAGAGGTTTAGAGGGTCTCTTAATTTAGGTCTGATTTGAAGTTTTGCATTTCCTAATTTGTGCATGTGAAAAACTGCAAGATTCACTCATTTGATTTTGAGCAGGAACAATATTCTACCCCAAATCTCTAAATATGGCTTTAAAATAATTGGAAATTATCTAAACGTGACTGTTATGGCCTGTTAGTGTTTGAATAATGAAAGCCCACTTTGACTTGTTGTGGCTCATATTGGTGCGCCCATGACTGTTGATTGATAACAGGTGAATGCCCCAGGTGGTCGCTAGCACAGACATGGAAGTGACCTTATAGGCGGAGAAGCACAAAATCACTACCTGATTAGCAGGCTAATCATATCAAAGGGCACATTTCCATAAATTTACCTGAGTTTTTTGGGAATCTTACATTGTTGTGTAGGTGTAGATCTAGTTCAAACAAGGGGGTTTGTTGGCTTATCAAGTAAAGGCAAGTGATAAAAAAAAATCTTTCAAAATATCATATGTTTGTGTATAATATTGTTTTTGTCTCTAATAGTTAATTTGCTATAATACACTTGTTTGTACCGAATGGTGACCCCATGCACGTACATGTCGAGTGGTTGCAGCTTCTCAATATTTACATTTCCAGGCTTAAATTGTGGAGTGTTAAATTTATTGCCATTGTTGTAATTTCCAAAGAAAATAACTTTGAAATTGCCATCCTAATACCAACAAAAAAAAAAAAAAAAAAAAACACCAAAAATACAGGCAATATGCATCTAATTCAATATCAGTGGTTCTGAAACCCATATACATCATAATTTCATCAAGGGAAAATTATATGTTGTGAGTTTTCTCTGTGATTACTCTGACCCCTCATATTAAAAGGGGACAGTTGATTTAATTTCTATGTATAAAACTGAAAGAAATAAAATTTATTATTTTTTTCCACATAAATCATAATATTTATGCATTTTTAAATGACGGACACGGTCACAAACATCCATTTTTAAGTGAATTTATTTTTGAACCTAAACCTATCCGGTGGCACTCAACGGGCAGAATTAGTTTATTTGGGCCTTTGAGGCTATTAGTGCCTCTTAGACATTTAGTTTTAAAAACAATCAAATAAATTTAACAATTTAAAAAAAAACTTAGTGCCTTTCTTTGCCTGTTCGTAGAAATCCCCAAAAAAAAAAAAAAAAAAAAAAAAAAAAAAAGAAATCAGAATTCTAGATAATTTAGGTTGCCTTTCATGCCTGTGGGTGTCAAGATTAGGCATATTTCATATTGCCTTATTCTTTTGGGTAGTTTTGCACAGAGTCCATGAAACACTTAGTGCCTTTCTTTTGCCGTTGGGTAGAAATTCTAGAATTCTAGAGTTCATTTAGGTTGCCTTTCTTGCCTGTGTGGTGTCTAAGAGTAGAGGGCATAATTCACATTGCCTTTTTAAATTCCTCTTGGGTAGTTTGGCACAGGGTCTATGGAAATGTAAATAATTGTAACAGATAGATGACAAAGAGGCAATGAAAGGCATTAGTGCCTTGGAGTGTTGCTTGGGCATTTAGTGATATTTTTTGGCCTCTGAGTGCCTACTGGGTATTTAGTCCATGGAGGAAGATTGATTTTGAAGTTAAAGTTAAATTTTCGGCTTCATTTGTGAGAACATTCCCCCTCTGATATGACGAGTCATTAATGCGTTTCATAAATCATCAGATCTCCACACCATATCCATCATGGTCAGTCGTGTTTTAGGGTAATACATCATGGACATCTCGTTCAATTTCTCATTAAGATACTACCTAAATCTTTGACTGAGACACTTTTATCCAAATGCCTTTCTTAATTAAAACTTTAAAGCGCACTGGTCCATTTTTGAAAAATCTTGCACCCTCAAATTTTTCAAATCGTATTTTTGCATGGGTGTAAGGCTTTTATATACATTAAGCCTCATCTGAAATGTTTAAACTCAAATCAGCCTCCTTATGGTTAAACAGCAGCCCTGTACGCAGGGTGTGGAGGGGACCCCAAAGGGCAAAAAAAGGCCCACTTTTTGGTCTTTTGTTAAAAAGGTCAAACATTTTAGAGTAATTTTTGGACAAAAAGTCCACTTTTGGTGATAGATGTTCAAAAAGGTCCAAAAAAGGACCATTTAGTGGGTTAGGTTCACTTTTGCCAAAAAAACGTCACTTTTTGGAAGTTCCGCACCTCCCCAACAATAAATCCTGCGTACGGCCCTGGTAACAGAACATTTTACAATTAATGTCACCGCGACATTAATTCAGCAGATACACTGGCATTGACACAAGAAATGCCCACGCCGTAATTCATGGTTTCCCATGACATGCACCTGTTTGACCTGTCATTGAGCCCCCCCTCCACCCCCCCCCCCCCCCTGGGACCTTTGTGGTTTTATATATCAATGAGTACGAGTCGATGCTATTCAATTTACATAACATTTGTTATTAAAGTTATGGAAACCTTAAAGTTAGCCTACAAATTACTGGACATCCTTTAAACTCTTATTACTTCCTATCTATTTTTGAGATTATTTTTAGTGTACAATATCTCTCTATTCTTCCGTGGGCCCTAGACTACATCATTTGAGAGCAAATTAAGAAATTTCATCTTTTGTGGAACATTTGCCAGTGCGCTTTAAGGGTGCAACGAGAGATTTCACAATAGATGTCCCTAAAAATACTGATTGCCCTGATGTATAGCTGTCCATCAAAAATATTCCCATCTAAAATGATTAAGCTGCGAAATTTTCTTTGTACAACAATTGTGATTTCTAATAGAACAAATTGTTTCAATTAAAATATAAGGAAATCAAAATCACCTTTTTTCTCTCTTTAAGACATTTCTGTGACCAAATACAAGATAAGACATCTATTGAGTATCTAATCTACTGAATTTACTATTATGACACAATATTTGGGTGTCTCAAATCTCTTGTTGCATCCTTTATATGGTCTATGGATTTGGTCTTGGAAGTGGTTCAGAGACAGTTTGGTAAAAAAAAAAAAAAAAAAAAAAAAAAAAAAAAAAAAAAAAAAAAAAAAAAAAAAAACAAAAAAAAAAAAAAAAAAAAAAAAAAAAAAAAAAAAAAAAAAAAAAGAAAAAAAAAAAAAAAAAAAAAAAAAAAAAAAAAAAAAAAAAAAAAAGAAAAAAAAAAAAAAAAAAAAAAAAAAAAAAAAAAAAAAAAAAAAAAAAAAAAAAAAAAAAAAAAACAGCTCATGAAAATGCAAGGCTTGCCACAAGAATCTCAAAGTGCTTTCTGCCTATACTGAATCCCTTTGACCCTGGAGGTTTTTCTAATGTAACCTTGTTTTGCTCTTTTTTTTTTATTTTCAGATTCCCTCCATAGTGCGTTCTATCACAGACGACCAATTCTGATGCTGAGGCAACAGACGCAAATTTTATGGGACGCTTATTTTTCATCTGTAGATAAAATTGTAGATACAACTTTAGAAGTGAGTATACTGTACAGTTGATCATTTTCGCGTGTGATTTGTTCGTGGTTCAGCATTTTTAAACAGTTTTGCTTTTACAGTCTTTGTCTTTAATTACCTCTGATATTGATATGAAAACTACCTATATGTTGATGTAATTATGTTAGAAAACTTCATTGAATCAGTAGACCAAATTTAGAAGTAAATATTACTGTAAAAGTGATAATTTTAGCGTGTGTACTTTTTCCCGTTTCAGCGATTTTTAACATTTTTGCTTGGTTTTTAAATTCGCTCTTTTCAGCTATCCTACATAGACCTACACACAAAATGAACATTTTTGCGGGTTTTTAATTTCGAGCTAGCTCAGAAGCGTGCGAAAAGCGCGAAATTAATGTAGCGCGAAAATTTCCACTTTACAGTACTTGTCTTTAATTAGCCTCTGATATTGATATTGAAAACTAATGATATTGTTGATGTAATTATGTTAGAAAACTTCATTGAATCAGTAGACAAAACTCTTTAAAAAAATGAAGTCTATTTCCTTTGTCGGTCTTGTTCGTCTTGTCAGTGTGCTTGTGTTTATGGTCTCTGTATCAAAAAGTACTTCTCAAGTGCTATTTTCTGCCGGTGCACGGGTAGTGCAGATTTTTCTCTTTTGTCCCAAACCAATAGTTCAGGTAAAAATTGGGCTTACTTTGAAGCCATCGATGCCTGCCGTCAAACCGAAATTTTGTGGCGACACTGATCATACACCAGTCAACAGTGAAAATTACTGAATAAACCTATTCATGTACTCAATGATAAGATCAATAATCACTCTACTTATGTCATGGCCAAATAATGAACTGTTTCTTGCCCCTCTTTATCAGTTGTGTGTTTGCACTAGCTATTTTGCCCCAAGTTTAACCCCCAATTGTTGCTTCTTTCTGCCAGATAAACTTTATGCCTATCGTTTAAGATCAAATGTAATCTCCTTTTGTGGCTCCCTTAAGACTTGGAAATCAGCTAGGAGACTGTTCCTTCCTAGGGCAGTGCATAAAACATATTGTATTACATGATATAATTCAAAAGTTGACAGCCGATAAGCGGAAACCATTAAAGAAATGTGTTTGTCAGAAAGGTACATTAGCAGGTTTGTTTGTGATGTGGTGTACCCCAGGGAAGTATTATGGGGCCTTCTCTTTCGGAACACAATCAAACATGCCTTCTTTAAATAGAGCTCACAATTACCGAGTAGCAACCTGAGCTTAAAAGTGAAAAATACAGGAAATTACACTGAAAATTTGGATGAATTTAAAGGTTGATTTAACAATATTATTAACAAAATTGATGACTGAATGGAGTCTAGACCTAGTAATGTTGCCATTCCCTGAAATGAAACCAAGGGTCTTATCATTTTGGGTTCAAACAGCATAGCCCCATGTATAACAAATTTGATAGTGAAGTGTCTGCCGTGCTCTCACTGTTGATCTCTGTTGATATTTTGTAAATACGTCTTCAATTCTGATGGGTCGGGATGATCAATGGGTGCAGACATAGAGGTTTCAAGATTTAAAAAATTGACATCAAAGGTCATTTAGGGTCATTTTGGGTCATTATATAAAAACATTTAAAATGTCTCTTCCACAGAAATGGATCAGTGATCCTTGAGAACGTAGAATTATATGGTCGTTGTAAAGGATTAGAGGTCAAAGGTCATCTAGAGATCATTTGAGGTCATTGTTGAAAAATGCTTAAAATGATATTTTGTCATGTTGTTCAACAAAATGTAAACAGAATGTCTGTTTAAATTAACATGGCATCACCTGGGTGACACAATGTGTTTCTCTCAATGTTAAATGACTCCCTGGATGGGACTGACTTTACTCTTGGGTCCCATTTCCATTTGGAAGAGAAACTCATGTTAAATCCTGGGTTAAAAGAATAACTAGGAACATCCTATGAATGAAGTAAACTGACAAGACTTAACACTCCATTAACTTTTCAATTACAGATTATTCGGTCCAGAGTAGAAAAACAACTAGCTAGAGAGAGATATGTGTGGAATAGCGCGCCTGGCGCCTTGGCCATGCTTCCTGGCTATGCTGATCACCTCGCTGCCTTCCCATTTTTCACGCTGCCCATGGGCACCAAGCCTTCTGCCAAATTCACAGCAATCATCCTTGCCAAGTCACCGATTGTGTCGCAGTCGGCGCCCATCATGAAGCTACTTAAAAATGTGGCCATTCTGCTAAGTAGCACATTAAATGATAAAAAGGAGTAAAAATAATAAATTTTGCAGTGATCTTCCACTCCTTCCTCCCCCAACCCCTTCCCATTTCTATTCCATCAATCCTATTCTTTTCCCTCCTTTTGATTGATAATCCAACAACTGGCCTGGATAATATTAAAGGGCTAGATACATGAAGCTATTTTCCATTGGAGTCCATAATAGCTCCAGAACAGGTTAACACACTACTTTTTTTAAATGACTATTATTTATACATGTACCCCCACAAGTAGTACTTTGGACCAGGCTTTTTATGTCCCTCCAAAGGACGAGGGGCTTTTTAATAGTTGATTTGGCCGAATTCCAAATGAACCATTTGGAAGAGCGGACCGTGACCCCCACCTGGATTCAAGGAGACAATCAGGCACCTAAACAACTAGTCTACACTCGTACAGTATTTCCTTCTCATTTCTACCATCTTTATAGTGGCCACAGCCGAGATGCTGTTCACCTGTAGCGCCAAATGTCCTTAACCATCAAGTTGGAGATATCAGATTAATCCTGCTCATGTAGTTTTAAAGGCTGACTCAGAGATTTCGAAATATAATTTTTTGGTCTTTGTAAAAATCGTCATCTAGGAACTAAAGATAGTCACCTCAAAAGCTTAATTCCAAAGTTAGAGATGAAGCGGATATTCGTTTTCATGCAGTCAACGTTTGTGCATCAGTATACAGTGCCAAAGGATACCGTGATAACAAAAATTCCGGATCCGGAATTTTATAACAAAGTTGTGAATTTCTATACGGACTTCTAATTGAGCTTATTATTTTTCACACATTGATTAGTATATGGGACAGCATATGTTATGCCAAAAAACTCGCTTTTGTTTGAAATTTAGTGCGCCTCATCGGGAAATCTCTGAGTCAGCCTTTAAAAAGGGTCGTGAACCCCTGTTTTACCCCACCCTATGTACGCCTCTACTTCCAATATTCTCCATCTCAATTTGTCCTTAAATCATTGATAGTTCATCTGGTAAGAATTGAAGTTGATATCTTCTCTTGTGACATCTTCAATCTTACATGGCATTTAATGTGTGCTTTCACAGCAAGTCACAGTTGTAATCGCAAGTGTCGAAAATTCAGCTGAATTAGCTCTTGGGTATGGGCAAACACTGCCCATGTCACGTGGCAGGTCTTTGAATTTCCCGGGTTTACCAAATGACCTATGCCCTCTCCTATGTATACCCAACTTAACTACACCCCTTGACATCAGATCAGCCATGGCTCAAAAAAGGCTCATGATTTTTTTGAAAAACAAAACAACTTGTTAAAAATGCTACCTAAAGGTAATGATATGACTACATCTTATGCCCCAGACAAAATAAAACAAAAATATCATTACATTTAGGCAGCTATTTGCAATCAGCATCAGCCATGCTTCAAAAAGGCTAATGGGACACTGTAAACATAGCTGCCTACAGGTAATGATATGGACTACATACTATGCCCGGACAAAGTATAACAACATCGCCCACTCCTCCACCATACTGAAACTTGCAATGAGTAGAATACTTCCAATTTACATTGGATAGTCATCGAAACTCATGACTCAATATAATGTGCAATGCACCACAAAATTGACAGATAAGTCTTCCAGGGCCCAGAGCCCCAGAGGTCCACAGGTGCTCACCATGGAACAGATAAAGGAGTATACCCGCGAATTTGAAACCCAGGGTGGCAAATAAAAATTGGGACAGAGACATAGAGGAAGAGGTCTTTATGGGTGAGAAATTTGTTATTTTTGGATGGCTTCAGGTAATTTAGAGGATCAATGCAATGAGACAGGGTACTTAAGTTTGACGGTAACATCTGAATCCATCTTTGAAAAAGAAAGGCAGTATAGGTTACTCTCTAATTGTTTCTTCTTTCTTCTCTTGTAATTTTGCCACAATAATGTCTTACCTTTCATGATGATATTGATTAACTAGTACAAAAAAAACATTACACACAAACCTGAGTTTGTATATGGGGTTGTTACACACCTTCATAATGGCACTAGGACTTTTATTGTACCTATTAGGGGTGGGCTATGTAATGTGTAGAGGTAACTGTGGCACTTTAATTATTCCAAGTTAACAAATTATTTCACAGTTGCTCAAAACAGTGGATTTTCAACAGTCCCAAATATTTGAGTTTACTACATTTTATGCATCATTACACTATGAAGCATCATATAGTATGCCCATCCACCAAGGACTCTCACTGCTGAAGATGAACTTGTGTGAATGCCAAGAAAGTTCATAAGTGCAATAGCTTGCCGTGTAATACATCTGTGGTGCTGCCATGTATTTAGATTATAACTCCTCATTTTAAATCTTTCTTTGGAGTCAGTGGCCTCTTGAAATACTCAGTTTCGTCACAACAACCTGAAGAACCATTCAAGAGTTCATTGACAAAGACTTTGCATAAAGTATGCAGGGGCAGCACCAAGGGGGTGGCAGGGAGGGCGGCCGCCCCCTGAATTTTACATCTACAAAATTAGAAAAACGGTTTTTTTTTTTTTTTTTAAAAAAAAAAAAAAAAAAAAAATAAGGGTTTTTTTAAAATTAAAAAAAAACAAAAAAAAAATAAAAAAAAAAAAAAAAAAAAAAAAAAACAAATGTGTTAAAAAATACAAAAAGAAAAAAACACCAAATGAGTATTCATTTGTACTGTTTCGTCGCTCCCCCCCTCTGCATGTTTCGCCCTATCTCCTATTCTTTATTTACACCCTCGGGGCGCCGCCCCCTGATAGTAATGTTTTTTGATGTGAAGTTTTGACAAATGGCAGCTAATTTGCACCTACGACCTTCTTTTCCTTGCCTTTCACCTGAACAACCTGTGCATTCAAACAAATTCCCTAGGAATCAAATCATCCTAAAATACCAGGGGGTGGTAGTTTCGCCATACACTATTGGATGTGAATTAGCTATTGAACTGTGCCAATGGAATTGAGAACTTGTTGTTGTGTTAGTTTTTTTCAAAGGCTTTTGCCTCAATATAGCCATTTCATTCACTACACCTAAGTTTGCTAACAATATCTTACTATTAGTATTAGGGAAATTGCGTAGTGTGTTTGTTTTTTCATGGTATTCTCATCAGCCATTTTTTTCGTTTAAGAGCCCACTAGCATCTCAAGACTATCCTGTTGACATGGTGATCTATCTTTGTGGCACCAAGAGCAGGGATTCCAAAATGCTTGAAAGAAAAGATGGACATGTAATCTAGGTCAGATTTAAAACAGCCCCTCTGTATCTAAGAATACGCTATCAGGTACGAATTTCCTCCCCGGAACGGAGACCATGAAGTGATTCTTGAGTCCCGGGGCGACCGTCCTGATCAAGTGTTGAGCATCAGGCCAAGTGAATGGTCTGGAAAAAAGAAGGGCAAAAAATCAATGTTTCTAGGAGAGCTTGAGGTATTGACTAACACAGTATAATATCATGTATCAACAATGACAAGTTCAATAACAACAAAATTCATCATAAAGCCCGCTATTGAAATGATGGCCTTTTTGCGATAACTGTGGGGTAGTGATCAAATCACTGAAGGTGGCGTCTCTAGTTCGTAAAACAAGCATTAAATCATATTAAAGGGACATTCTGGATCCATAGCCTTACATCGGCTACCGTTTCCCCCTAACACCCCCCCATTTGGATAGGTCTCCGAGGACTCTTTACTATATATACTCGACATGTGTATGAGTTTAAAAAATCCGACCTCCTGTACTAGAAACGTAACATGTTTAAAGTTTGTTTTGAGCTATTTTTGAACGTTGGGTTTTGGGACCTGAATTTTTTTCTGTGAAAGGCGGTCAGTCTTCAAACTTAAAGATACTACAGTGATTCCACTCAAAGAGTCCAAAATTTTGAAATTTGCAGAAATAGCTAGCTTAAAAAGATGAAGGATACGTCTGTAGAAATTCCCATATTTTTTTTGGGACTGCAAGTTTACAGAAATGAAAGAAAAACAGCAGTGTTCTAAGATTTGAAGGCGAATTGGAATAATTTTTCATCACTGCATTTCCCACACATTTGGTTGAATTCAGTATTTGCAGGACAGCACTGGACGATTAATAACAAAGCATGGACAAAGTTTTAAACCCGGTTTAGTCCCCGTAAACGGGGGTGGCCGGATTAACCTTACACTTGCAGCAACCGCCTTACTCTTCTTTCCACTTCACCTGATTCAATGCATCCTACATCATGGGATTTTTTGCCCATGGCTTGATTGACTCGGTCATGGGCCCCTCATTAATCACCTCCATTCCAGCCCATATTTCCATTTTCAAAATTAAGAGAAAATCAAAACCAGAGATTGAAGAGAGCTGTTCATGGCATGCTATAACAAAGGAAAATATGACAACCACTTTACCTGTACTTTTATCAATGGTGAATCCAGCTAATGTATTACAGAATAAAAAGCTATCAATTGATGTGTGGTCGGGTAAACCTAGAACTTGACGAAAGGCCAGTTGGGATTAAAACCTTTTGGAAACCCGACCTATACGATGTTCACCGGGAATCAGACCGGCAAGTTATGTTGTTTCAACAGGCAGGAAAAATTTTAAATTTGGGAAAATAAATGTCCGAGAGATAGGTTGGCATCATGAGCAAAATCTGTGCATTTATTACCAGTAGGTGAAATGCGACCTTGGGATACGGTATCGTAGTTAACATTGCATCTTGTGAAGCTGATGGATTTTCCTCCACTATTGCTAAATCCCTCCAAGGTGCTTAAGGGGTTTCATTATAAATTGCTTTGGAGTATTACTTTGATCACCTATTTTAAGAAAACTATTGAGTTTGAGTAGCACTGATATCAAAACATGTTCCTACATGAGGCAGATTTCAGTGCTTCTAATCTTATGGTTTTTGTAAATCTTCTTGTGAAAAGCATAATTTGGGGAAAAAACATCACTATTTTTGGGAAATTAATCAATTTGGAGAAGATTCACCAATTTAATTGATTCATACAGGAAGAATGAATACAAAAAGTTTGCTGTAACCCGATCGACCCTTAAAAAACCTGCCAACCCAATTTTTTAATGCAAATTAGCACAAAATAAAAAAAAATCTGCTGGCCATCGCATGATTTTCATTTACAGTTTTAAAAAAAAAATAACCACACAAAGATGAAAAACATCTAAACAAGATGACAAAACAACTACAAGTAAAATCAAAGACCTTTGCTGTCATTGAAAACAGCTTTTAATAGTAGCATGTTGTATTCATTTTAGAATAAAACAGTGTGAAGTCCATCATAAAAAAAAATCTGACTGACCAACTGACCATAACATAAACATATTTTTGACGCCCAATTGTAATGGCTATTAAAGGCACTATCAGTGATTTGCTAAATCAGAAAATCGAATCATCAAAAATCAGATTTTTGAATGTATGTAACAAGTACAGGTATCCTAACATACCCTGCAAATGATAAGACCAGAAGCAACCTAATAAGGACAAAATTGCACATTTTAGTCATTACTGTCCGTACGGACACTTACTACAGCATGTAATTGAATGGATAACTGTATCTCTGACCATGGCCATTTTCCTCCTTTTCTTTCAATTCGTCAGTTGGAAAAAAGTAACTTATGAGAAGTCCACAGACTTATCCTTCATCTTTAAGCTATTCCTGCAAATTTCAAATATTTTGACTCTTTCTGATAAATCACTGATAGTGTCTTTAAAGGTGCCCCACCTGATTGCAACATATATTTTTCTCTGTTTTATAGGAATGGATAGGACATCTTGGAAGGGTAGAAAAAAAGGTCGTTTAATGTCAAGTAACTATAGACTTTAATGCACACTATATGCTTACCTCACGTTCCATCCTTCATTCCTGAAAATATTACACTGCCTATCCAGTATGACAAAATATTGGAGATGCAAAACAGCATTTTCATTTTTAAGTTCAATGACTGATAATAATTCCTGTCATCAATCATATGAATTAAAAAGATAAAATTACTTCTCCACTCTCTAAAGAAACCAACCCATACTTGACAAGTACACTGTGTAATGATATGTATGCATACATGTAAACTATTGTATGACATCCCACTGTCTAATATCATCTCATATTATACAGCTGAAAACCAATTTGGCTCTGTATGTTATGCTTTAAACCCGGCTCACAGAATATGAATCATGTTTGACTTACAATCTTTCAAAACAAATGGAAAGAATGTTTTGAAATCACAGTCAACAAAACACCCTGTAAATTTCAAACTTTACCATATCATGTATTCAAGTATATGAAATTACAATACTCTAAGCACACCCTGCATAAACCTTTAACCAATCTTTTTTTTGTGAGGATGGGCTAACCACCTACTAGGTTGAAAATAAGACAGCGGCCTACATACTGTTATTGTCCTCAAGATGGGTTTAGTTACCATTCAACAGACCTATCACTAACTAAACCTTGTTTACTCTTAATTATTCAGGAATTTGGGTTTTTGATTTGTTCTCACGTTAAGAGTCACTACCTGAAATCAAGTAAAGACTGTATGCCTCTAGAAAAGTTTCGCTTCCTTCCGGAGAACAAATATTGGTTCAACAAGCATGGCCTCTGTAATTATCTTTGACTAGGATTCGGTGGAAATCAGGTCCTTTGGATTAGCATCCCGATAAAATCAGACAGGGGCTTGTCAACATGAAATAATTGAGGCAGGCCAAACACTGGGGAAGCGTGTTGCACATAAACTGGTGAAATAATTTTGTCGGACATCCGCCGTACAATGAGGTAAAGGCGCATGATGTGCTGGCGGTCACTCTCGTTGCCATCTCCTCCCATACAATTATAAGATTGTAAACATTTTCACCAAACTCTCAGGATTCAATTTGAGCAAATTTTACTAAACTCTTTTTGAGTCGTTGCAGGTTTTTTTTCGAGAGTTTGACTACTTTTGGAAATTCCTAGTTAATATGAAACGAAATGCACAAACGAATGCATAGTATAGTAATTGAGTCGAGATACGGCTAGGAACCGTGCATCTGTAATTTGTGTTTGAATGCTTGTTTCCGGAACATAACTCTCCTCTTTTGATGTAATGAGATTGCTCTAATAAGTGCCGATAGCATTGTTTATAAACTGTGCCGTGTGTTTAATTGTGACATGCGTGGTGTCAAGGGGTATATGGGGATGACAGTTTGATGGTGTCTAGTGTTTTGTGTCTAGTGAGCTGTCAGCTTAAAGACCTGCATACAGAATTGGTTAAACAGGTTTTTCTACTAAACAGTTTACACTACTACTCAGTTTAAATTAAATCAGTTGTATAAAACCCTTGAAATACTTTTTTAGTCTACAAGTGCCAAACTATTTTTGTTTTAACTAATAAAGTGCAAAATAGAACTGGGTACTTCCAATGCAGGCTTAAAAAATAAACCTCAAAAATAATTGAATTGCAAAACAACTTGACATATTGGGTTTAAAGGGACATTGGGGGATTTTCACTGGAAGTACATTATCTAAACAAGTAGCAAGTATTAACATGCTAAAAGTTTTGAATGAAATTGGGGGCATCCTTCAAACAAAATGTCTTTGTGTCTCTTTAAAATCTAAATCCTGAAGTACTTTGTAATTTTATATAATTCAGCTGTGGCTCCTATAACTAAAGCTGCACTGCATGAGCTTTAAAGGGCTGTAACATCAGTTATTTTCAGCTTTGCTAAAGGGCTACAAGTTGCAGCTTAGTATATTGCTTGTTGGATGGAACATACCCTAATACAATTAAAGCAAACTTGTGAAAGACAAATTGAAGCGGCACTGGCACTTTTTCAGAAAATATCAAATTTCTTCAGTTTGCTCGCAAATGATAATCTAGGCCATTGAAAGAATAAAGATGTATTTTACACATAAAAAAACATACCCAAAACTGTCTCTTTAAAACTTAAGCCACAGTACCAACAACAAATTACAATAGTTAATGGAAAAAAAGAAACCCAACATCAACCAGAGCCAGAACAACAACCTGTCGCTATCACTGGTGGAACCAAATGGGACATGGATACAAATGAGGCAAAATGCATTACTCTGATTATGTGTGCATTAATAAAATCACCGGAGATATCAAATTATCGGAAACATCATTTAGGGGATGGACTGATGTTTACAACTATAATGGGACCGGTAGTGAGTGAGCAAAGGTGGTCTTTTTCTTCAGTACTTTGATCAGAGGTTTGACAATAGTTGTTTTTAAGGATTTTGAATAGATGAGGACTAACAAAATGAGATAGGCCATCATGTCAGTGATGGGATGAAATAAGAATGTTCCTTAGAGCTTTAAACTAGAGGTTGTTAAACATCTTTGCAAATTTAAAATTAAAACAACTTAAACTTAACAACATCAGTTATCCTTAGAGAAACAACTGGCAAATTTCTGAATCTCCCACCAATTTTTAATACCATCATTCATGTGTGATATTAAGAGATGGGGATCAGCTAGGATATAACTTGTGTCAAACTTAGACAAAATAGTCCCAAATACCCATGGGGGGGTCGGGTTAGCATAGTGGGTCTTCCCTCGCTTCGCACGACTGTGGTCGGGTCTTTGATTTCATGTGCGCTCGGCCTTGCAGGTTTTCTCCGGGTACTCCGGTTTCCTCCTGCTTCTAAAACTGGGCTTTCTTCCTTAACATGTATATGATAATAAAGTGAATTGAAATAAAGTATCTTTGTGACACTAAAATGACACAATTGTGTTGATGTGTTGTTAAATACTAATACCTCCTCCTCTTCCCAAATACCCATGAGAACTACTGGGTTGGTTTCAGAAGGAGGATATATCAGCCAATCAAAGACATTGTAAGAATGATGGTAATGGTGAAGAGGATTAGACCTTAATTATTCTAATTGGTTACTCTAATGTCATGTAAAATACTTTCAATAATGAAATAGCGCTCAGGGGTTAAATATGATCCTATACTAAGGGATGCTGACAGTAAACAAGATGCTGATGTCTCCATTCCTTATTTTGCTTTCTATTTTTGTCGGAGAAATTCAATTAAGCTTTCTCTCTCTCTTCATGCTATCGTTGCTTAAAAGATTCAAAGCAGTCGGAGCATCTCATCAAATACAGCTTGATTTACTGAAAATTGTCAAATTTTAGGAAAGATGTATGGACCTCAGAAAATTCTGAGAAGTGTAGTAGTATCAGATACCAATATTTTGGTCAATGTGGTGTTATATAAAATTCCAATCATGATTGTAATTTTGAAATGTACATCATTGTCCATAATATTGTCCAATTGTGGAATATCCATTACTAGTAGTTCCAAATTTTGATGCAAAGTTTGCTCATAGGAAATCACATTAACTTCTGGCAATAAACAAATGACCAGTTAGTGTCGTAGGCTAAAAGCTTATAATATACTTTCTTAAATATTCCCCCCTCCTGTGTTGTAGCAGCCTTAGTACTTCAGTGGATATGATACGCATTATAAAATTATAATAATGATAATATTATTATTTAAATCACCCATATTGTTTGGCACCTTAGAAGTAAGTGCTAGTGAAAACCCCCATTTCCCCAAGTTGATGGTGTACTTTCAAGCAAGGTGAAAACTGCACCTAACTTGGTCATTAGACAGTAAGCATATTGGAGAGGAATTGTGCGAGATTAAAATTGGGTACTTTCGGCAACATTTGTGAATGCTGATATTGGGAAATTAACTTGGCAACCTTTCTTTATGTGCCTGTGGGGAGCTTTGGGACACAATTTGCTTAAGGGGGCCAACGCATCGTTACATTTAAAGGGACACTTGAATGTCATCGAGATTTTGCTAACACGACCACCTCAATTGCCATGCTTTCCTGTATGTGTGTATCATATGTTTATCCCCTGGGTCCACACCAGCATGTCTAGAGTGTCCTCCTATGGTTTATTTACATGATATAGCTTGAGATCGCTCTCAATAACCAATCAAAAGTAGACCTTCTATCAGATCTGTACAAACATTGAATATTTCTTACCTATCTCGGATTGGCTAAATCTCATATACCAAATGGTCAAACCAATACCTTGGCTGGTAGATGTTGAAAACAAGAACTATCTAATTTAGGCAGGATAATGCATCGATTTCATCATGGAGTTTGATTTTACAAGCAAAAAACAGTCCTATCAAAAACTCAAAATGTTTTAAGTACATTAAAAAACAATCATAAAAATCTGTTATATTCCAGAATATAATTAATATGAATTTCCTATTTCAGAAATTTTTGAAACTACATCCTTGCCAATAAAATAATTTATTGGAATATTATAATGGGTCACAACTCAACTGGTAACAATGTCAGACCAAATTTAATCATTACTATTTTTTATACCCTGTTCAGTGTAAGGTGAACATGACCCCATTCTTGTGTCCCAGCCTTTTGACAGAGGAAGCCTCCAAGTTTTGCCAAATACCTATAGCTACTACATTATATTTACTTAGGGTTGCAGTACTGCCTTGGTCTTCCCAAGTGTTTATCTCATGTACTTTATCAAAGGTAATGTTTCACCTTATAGTGAACACACTCTAATTATTCTGCTTCCATGCACTATAATTGTTCACTGGGGGGGGGGGCTCTCATATTCTACACCAATCAAGTGCTAATTGAGGGAAATTTGTATCTTCGAATCTCCGGTGCTCCTTTAAACACCGTATGATAACACACAAGTCGGTGTCTTTCAATTTTACACTCGCTTGATAACTTTTTCACATCAAAGCACGCTTGATTTTGAGAGAGAAAAATCAAGAGCAAGATCACCAGCCAATTCAAGGATTATTCGGTGCGATTTCTATCACGTCGAACACTCTTTCGTAGTCTTGAATTAGTGGGTGCTTTTTAAAGTCAACATTTCCTCGCTCATTTCGATATAATTTTTGCAAGTATTATTTTACATTAAACGTGTTTCTGCTTCTAAAAATGGGTCAAAAATAATGCCCTCATAAAAATCGTTTAAGAAAAAGGACAAAAATACTCTGTGCTTACAGCCTTCCGATGATCTAGTTTAGGACGAGTCTACGTAATTTGGTTACAGGATTACGAGCAAATAACTTGAAGTTTGTCTGCACAAGATACAGTGTGTGCTTATTGGTGTATTCCCTGCAACCAAACGGCATGTATTTTACAGTTATGATTAAAAAAGAAACGTATTGTTTACATAGTTGCTGGAGGACCTATCAAGCCGAACGAAACGGCCCACAACTTTTATATCCCAATCAGGCCCTGCAACCAAATGTCATAAACTGAAAAACAAATAGGAATGGTATGAAAAATCTATTCACACACGACAACCATGCCTGCCGTGTGTCTGTGTGACAGTACTTCACTTGCAATCAGTGCAAATTGATTAGAAGGCAGTGTTTGGGGCAGAATATTTCACAGAGAAAGACAAAGTTTTAATCTCTGTTAAAGATGGATTGAGACTTTCCAAGCCACAGCAAGCTCCCTGTCAATAAATCTAATGAGTGTTAAATACCCTACTGAATTTGAACACTTTCCCTGTGAGTCTACACTCTTTCTTTACAGTATCTCTAATTGGCCCATTACAATGATATAACATGATATAACCTCTGAGCCAGGGGGGGTAGGACATGCCCAACCTAACAGCAACAGCAATTCAAACAAAACGGCATCAACTTCCGGGTGCTAGTCTGTTTCACAAAGACTTAAAACGTAGGAGGGCGTCCTTACGCATATCGAAACGGTTACACACAGACTGCTAAAGACTGAGGCCTGGTCACGAATATTTAAAAAATCTAATGACCTTTATTGGGAAATTACACTATTTTGCAGCGGGGTTATCCACTAACCCGACGAATTTTGAATCAATAATTTTTCTTAAAGGTCCCTGGCCCATCACTAATAAGCCCCCCACTCGTCCCCAGACGCCCCGATTTTTTACCGGATTGGTCAACATTTGGATCAGAATAAAGCTACTATTTTTCCCTCATTTACCCTGTGAACTCTTGGGCAAAAAAAATGATTTTGGTTGGGTTATGAGCGAAAACGTGCCCATTTTGGTCGAACCATATACTTTTACAAAACAGTGCTCTATGGGGTTAACACATCAACGTTTTGGTAGCTTTCAAAACCTTTCAGCAGCAAAACTGATTGCATTTATCGGCGTGAAACTTTACAGATGTGGTTTTGGGGTGACCGAGCGACAATCTATCAAGATGAAAACTTTCAAAATCCCTTAAATGGATCCCATCCCACCTTTAAATTCTATCATGATATTTATAAGATCTTTTGCAACAAATGGTGTAAGAGACTGATTTTTTAAGTCACTGACGAGACTGCCATAGTAAATTGCACGTAGCAGTTCCCAAACTTACCGTTGCTGGAAATCCCCAATCCCCACATCGAGCAAGTTCGTGTCTACCCCCCCTGCTCTGAGCACCAATCAAAATATATCTCTTAATGTTTGCATTTCTTAAGCTTTTCTACTATGTTCTCTGATTGGATATCCGAGGTTATATGATCGTAATTACCAATCAAATTGTGCTGTAGAGCCCCAGGGGGTTCAATGACATTTGTTGGACATTTTGATTAAGAAAAACAAATAAACAAAGGGAACAAGTTAACTCTAAAAACAATATAATTGTCTGAAATCAACAATAGTCTGTTCCAGGACGGAACGTAAGTCATCGATAATAACTAACATCGATAATACTTTAATCTGTACTTCGAGGGGCGTCCACACACCTCGGTTTTAACCCATTCGACAACTTGAAAAGTTACATCAACAGAGTTTATTGCTGACTTGTTGATAAGAACCGGAAGTATAACACGCTACTACCGGTGACCACCACTTGCAGATTCCCAAAAATACCCTTCGAACAGATCATGCGCGAAACTTCTATCTAAACCGTGTTTGAACGTTTTCCCAAATGAGTGTTGGCGTGCCGCATCCATAACGAAAATGTATATGTATATTCCGATAAAAGTATGCGTCTGCTTTGCCTTCGTATAGTTAGGGTTGCATTGTGCAAAGTAGCATAAACACCCACGGCATGTTCGGTATGCCCTTCGCGGAAGTCTGTTTTTCGACTTCGACATTAGCAACAGCCCTACGATGCAAACCTTTTTAAATATCTCTCAATTCTCATATCAACCTACCGGTGCTGCTAAAACCCACAATAAGAGCATTTATGAAGCAAGCATCCCCGTGGTTTTTCTAGACATAGCTTGTTCATTAAATTTTGGTGTGTAATGTAAAAAAACGTTTAAAAAAATCCCTTTTATGGAAAAAATAACATAATTGGTAGTAAGGAGTTCGCACCGGAAAACAATTCGTCCAATTTGCCATTCTTGGTGACTTCATGATTTGATCGATCACCTGTCTGTCCTTACGAATATCATAATCACAATGTTTAACTCACCACTGTAGAGATCAGTGGTTATCACGAAATTCAACGCACTTACAGAATCGCGCTTGCACTTCTCTTTCTAACAACTTTCATTGCTATTGCCTAGCGCATTGGCTAAAAAAAATCATTTGTTACCTTTGCCTATGTAATTCTTAACCCCAAATTGCGATCTTGTACATAGCTGGTCGAATCTTTTGGCCCCATGTTCATCGTCTCACTTGCACAAAATGGTGCAGCCACATATAGTGTCGAGAGCTAATACAAATTTTGTATGGGCGAACAAAAGGGGGGATTTTAAAATGAAAATATACATACATTTGACACAGTTGTTTGTTAGTCGAGTACCCTCTCAATACCGAGTCCGAGTCCACAGTCCCCGAGTCCCAGGTGGTCCGGTCTCCAAGTCCCCGAGTCCGAGTCCCAGTGGCTCAGTCCCGAGCCGCATGTCCGAGTCCCGAGCCCGAGTCCTTACAGAAGTAAGTTTGTACCAAGTGTTATGCTCAGTTTCAAGTTGACCCCTTGTGCCCTCTTGAGCATGGTGGGAAAATTGTGGTTAATATAACAAAGCAGCTTCACGGGAAATTTGGGCTCATTAGAGGTAAATTTTTGGCCATTTGTACCTAATCCTAAAGACCTAACGAACCTACCCACACTCTCTTTCTAGCCTCGTGTCTCGGGAGGGAATGAAGTAATTAGGGGTAGTCACAAATTCAAATTGTGGTTTTGAACCACATAATTGTGTCTCTTGGTTTTTGAGAGTGCAAATCGCTCATAATCTTGGACGTAAGTCGCCTATTTCTTTTTCTCACTGTGGGATTTTGAGAGATTCAGTGTCCTTAGGGTTAAGATAACATGTACAAGACAATGAAACAAAATGCATTTTTCAACTACTTAGTTCCTGAATGTTGAGAAAAAAAACCTGGATAATGTGGCGGTCGCCGCGGTTCAAATCCGGCCAACGATAATGAATACATTAAGTTCCAGACCATCATGTTTATTTAATCACTAATAAAGGCACCATGACATTGATATTATAACTTGCAATTTCGCTTGGTTTTTTTTTGTTGAATTTTTTGACGCAGTTTCCTGAATGGTCTTGGGCATCTTGGATCAATCTTACGACTGGAAACTTCACTGACACATCACAAAATAAATTGAATAGAGCAATAAGTTTCGGTTAGGGGGGGGGGGGGGGGGGGGGGGGGGGAAAGTAAGAACTTTCGGACAGTTTCTTTACATGACAGGAGCCTAAAACGACAGGTATGACTGTCAATATTGATAATCGGTCGTTCGCTCGCGTAACTGTCCCAATGTATAATCGTAATTACTTTTTTTCTTTTCTGGTTTTTTGAGCTAAACATTGTGCAGTATTAGAAGTTTCAAGCTGCCAAGTTTGATAACACAAAGAGTTAATTTTTTGAAGGCTACTGCGAGTCCCGCCCAGGACTCGCAGTCCAATGATTTTCCGAGTCCCCGAGTCGGGGGTGTCCGAGTCCGATTCCCCAATCCTTCAACAATCGGGACAAAACGAGTCCGGAAAAAAAAAAAAAAACCCCCTCAGTCCTACACACGCACATCGTTGATAAAATCTGCAAAAGTTCGTCGGTGACATTGCACTTTCTTCTTTTTGTTCCACTTGGGTGTATGCAGTGTTTCCAAAAAACCCTACACAGATATAAACTGAACTTTAAGAAGTGCAATGAAGAATTAGGCTACCACCTCGTTTTTACCCCTACTCCCCAAACTCTTACCCATAATAGAGTATGTTCCCTGCCTATCTTTTAGGGATTATATTAATGGAACATCATCTTGCCGGACAGGGCCAATTACAAATTAACGGCCAAATAGGGGGAAATAGCTGCTAGTTTATTTTGGCAATAATGCTGTGTGCCCTTGGGCGTGCAGAGCATACTCACCTTAGCAGCTGAGATATCTGCCTACTGCTTATGACAGGAATGAAGGGGGGACAAAGTTTAAATGATTTTATCTGTTGCTGGGTCCATATGGAGAACAGAGGGAATACTTAAAGGCACTATCCAGTGATTGCTAAACTCAGAAAATTGAAAAAATCATCAAAAATCACACATTTTTGCATCGTCTGTACCAAGTTAAGGTACCCGAACATCCCCTGCAAATGCATAAGGCCAGAAGCACGCTAATAACCTTGTACAAACATCAGATATTTAGTCCATTAGTGTCCGAACCGACGGCACACTCTCCTACAACACGTAATGAATGGGGATTCATATCCTTTGGGAACACTCCACTGTGGACTTGCCCGTTTTTTTTCTCTTTCTTTTTCCCTTCTTCTCTCCTCTTTTCTGTCGATTCTATTAGTTTGTAAAAAGTAACTTAATGAGGATCCAGAACGATCACTTGAATAGTGGTCTTTAATGTTTCTCCTCTGAATATGGACCCCAGGGTATGAAATATTTTTCCTATACTGGTAGTTTTCAGAAGATGAGTAGACTCCGGTAAGATGGACGATACATCCTTTGCATGTGCACTGTAAACCCCTGTATTCATTGGATGAGACTTGCCGTTCATCAATGGCTGAAAATCAACCAACGAAAATTGCTGCTCGGGTTGCTATGTAAATTAACATTTTTGTTTTGTAAGATGTCATAAGCCGGTGCGTATGCCGTGGTGCGTTTGCGGTGGGGGCTGTTAAGCGCGTCAATGGGCCGGGTCCCACGGTGTAAGACGCGATGGTGATGCGATGGTTGGTCTTACCAGGGGCAACGGGCGATCAAGGCGTAAGATGCTATATGCGGCCTACGCAATGACACAGGCAAACGGATGTGGGGACAAGAAAGAAACTGACCAGAACATCGTATGTTTTTTCGGGCTCTTGAGCATTGTCCGATGTATGGATACTAAACGGGTTACCCCACGGGAGTTTTTGAGAAGAAAAAATTAAAATATACGGAAAAATTACGGGATGAAATATTGACTTTTTAATATTAGAAATTAGGAACTAATATGCCGAAGCTATAGGAATGCTCAAATCCGATTACGGATTTTGTGACCGGGGATCATAAACTACAGATTGCGAGAACTTGATATGGGAGTTTGAAGAGTTTCCGAGAAAAATATGTGGAAAATACGGGAACTACGTTTACCCTCGGGAGTAACTTTTGAGAAAAGAAGCACACGGAAACTTATACGGGATTAAATATCGAAGTTTATTATTCAAAAAAATACAAGAAAAAATAAAATATACGGAAAGTTTAATGGGATTACATATTTCAGAGTTTGACGTTTCCCTCCTTAGAATCGGTAACTCCACTAGGTACGGGAATTGAGTTAAAATACAAAATGTTGCTACACGGGGAGCTCCCTACAGTTTCAGGGTTACGGTTTGGTTGCGGTAGTCTCGCCATAGTGTGTCAATTCTTCATTGATCGCTTCAGTTTCAGTGATCGCTCCCGTTCACTCAACTAGCGGGAGAAGCCCGCGAAGCGCGGGCCTCCCCTATTGTCACGAAAGTAAGCTACACACACGACACACAACGCACACAGACACGATAATACCCAGACACAACACATCACTCACACCACACAGACACACAAATTTTGTAATCTCATTTGAAATGCATTTAATGTTAACCCCCGGCACCCAAAATAACACAGAATTTCCTGGTATCCCCATGAAACAATGAATTTTGATTATATCATTTGCATGTTATCAGTGTCATCTGGTTATTCAATTCGTTTTATATCAACAGAATTTGGACCAGGAGAAAGTCTTTTCTCTTTGAAAAGTGAGAAACTGATCTTATATCCAATATTCACCCAATATTGTGAGTCATAGAGCCAAAATAGGACCACGCAGTAAGCATGGCCAACCATGTTCTCATCTCCCCCACATATAAATGTGCTCATTGGATTCCAAAGGGATATAAATCTATAAGATAATCTTTCTGTAGGTGAGATGTTAGGGCCAATTGGCTATGTGCTATGTACATTAGATCTAACCATCTGAGGCATTTTATTGGGCCTGCAGTGAAGAAGTAGATCTAATACAACCTTCGCATACCTTTGAGAGCAAGACAGTCAGTTAATTTTCAGGTTTGTGAGAACAGGACTATTTGAATGTGGATCCTTTTGTGTAGCAGGGAGAGAATGGAATGTAATTTAGCTTGCTAATTTTGTGGCCTTTTCCTCCTTGCTGCTTTTTTAAGGGTCACCATAAACTTCAGAAGGTCTGGAGGGTAGATTTTTTTTTGGGGGGTGTGGTGGCAGCGCCCCCTAGAGTTTCAAAATTCAGGAAAAATGGGGAGGGTTCAGCAATTAAGCAATAAATTGTGGTACAAAACCAGGGTTTTATATGAGGTAATCAGTTGATGTTTCGTCCCTCCTATGATTTTAACCCTGGCGCTGCCACTGGGTCTATATGAGATTCAAAGAAATTTGAGGGAGTGGAAACTTTGGATCTCTTAAAGTAAGATTCTGACCTTGCAAGTAGTTGGTGGGGGGTCAGGACTTTACATTAGCCACTGTGTCTCATAGCAAGTGTGCTTATCTGGCTGACCATCAGCTATGTCAGTGCATTGCTGACGAAGCCTGAACTTGTTTCCATGTGGGATTATGGCCTATACCTTTCGATGCATATTATGTAGGTATTACAAAAAGACACATGAATTGCGGTCTTTGATTCTGTCACATGCATCTATAGGTCCACTTGTCTTGTAATCTTAAAGTGCTATTCCCACTTCAGAGATTTTTCATTTCATTATTTTTTATATTTTAGAGTTAGAGATGCAGTGAAAATATTAGAGTCAGCAATTAAAAGCCAATTGTGAATAGCTGCCCTATCCAAAATTCAAACTGCTTATAATGGTCCGTTGACCATGAGTTTGGACAAGAATCTCAACCATGCTCTGAACTACCTCAACACATGCGGGGGTCAAAGTTCATCTAGGGTCATGTAGGGTCTTCACTGGCACATAATTACACATTTTTCAGAGTTCTCCTTGTTTATTTGCACATTTCCAATTTTGTAATGGATGCATATCTGTAAGATGTTACTTCAGACAATGTAACCTGCCACCCATATCGTATTTTAATTGTAATGGCTAGAAAAGTGGGACAAGTGAACCATCGGACATAACCTTGATGACAATAGAATAACAAATAAATAAAAAACCTCGCCATTGTTTAATTTCAATGGCATTACAGCTACTTGGCCATGCATGTAAACTCTGTATAACTTATTTAGATAACCTGGTGGAAAAAAAGAATATCTTTTACCCTGTACTTATGGTGTAAAATGCTGCAGTGTTTTCTTTTTTCTGACATTGATGGTGGTGGGAAATGTCTAGTGTTTGTTTCTGATATGGACATCATTGAGAAAATGTCCATTCCAGGTTGCCACGGTTGCACTGGGTAGACACAAATATTAACTTAATCCGGTTCTGTCTGGCGTCCAACAGTGAAAATCTTTCCTCTCACTACTCAACCCCAAATTAAAGCATAGAAAATATTTGGAACATTAAGTAGTTTAAAACCTGGTCTCAAGTGGCAGCACGTAGGACTTTGAATCTTTGGGCTCTACTTCTTTTCTAACTTTGTTTTTGATTGGTCAATTATATGATATATTTGTTTGAGTAGCCAATTACAATAGACTTTACTGCTGATTGGCTTTAATAAATAATATAGCTGCTTTCTATCCAATCAGCATGTAGTTATCAAGCTATAACTCTGATCCTGTTACTTTCCCCATTTAGTATATTTTAAAGTAAGCAAGATATGAATTAGTTTGTAACATTTTTCAAATGCTTTGTTTGATTTCAGATTGTGGTGCTTTGGAACGTTGATCGTCCACTTCCCCCAAAGAGCAAATGGCCGTCCATCAATGTTCCTCTTACTGTTGTAGAAGGCGATTCAAAGGTAAGAACAGAAAACAGGGTGGGCTAAGACCAATGACTTATATAAGGTAGACAAGCAGGTTATCCACAAATGGCATAACCAAAATCGAGGTGCCCAAAAGTATTATAATGAGCATACACACTTCATTATCATAGTTTTGGGCACCACCATACTTGGTTTACGTATCGTTGTATTTGGAAAGTCCTTATGCATATTTTACGTTCGTCGTATTTAGCGAGATAAAACAACAACAACAACTGATGCCATGTGCTATCACTCAGACTCAAAGATCTCTTTTCCTAAGCAAAATTAACAGGGGTCATCTGGAGACTTTTTGTGCATTAGGGATGTAGGAATCTTTTTAGAGGCATGGTTTCTTCAATTGATTGGTTTTCGCATAATTATTGCAGAAAAATCGGCCGATCAGACAATGGAACACTGGGGAAATGTAACACTGATAACATAACGCGTGACGCACAGATTTTTATATGTGTGTGCTTGCGCAACAACAGTGACAACGCGCGAGTGCTTCCGCAGCAACAACCATGGCGCGCTGTGTGTAAGAGAAATTGGTTACGGGCTTGGGCTATTCCATAATACACGCGATTCACTTCTTCCTGTTATGTAGTTCTATGGCTAAGACCCATAGTGTACAATTTGGCTTGCTCAGTACATCACTATTAATTTCTGACATACAATAGTATCATTGAGATGACTGCCCAAAATTTAAGCCATCTCATATTGAAATTTGGTGAAAGAAGGCATCATGATTGTTATCATATAGGTTTCCTTCAATTTTCATTAACACATACTCGGCCATGTTTCTGTCACCCAATCTATCAGCTTGAGGGTTTGCTATGTTGAAAAAACTTCATATTTCTTATTGATTACATCCACATATTAACATAATTCCATTTTGAGTTTTTCTCCCGGTGCAAAAATTGTGAATTGTGTCCACGAAAATGATTTGGGGAATCATTTTTACATCCTTGCACATCATTTTACGGGAAATTGGATACCAAAAAAACACACCACCTACAAGCTATGTGTAGGGGAGGTTGGTGAAGCCCCCCCTATACTTTGTGTGTAAACTAGGTAGAGTAAAACTTTTTCATATTTATTGACAATCTATGGTGGGGGAGTTGCAAGTTGTTGCTCAACATCCGCTGATTTATTTCAAGATTCCTAGCCATTTTGTAAACTTATGATGAATAATCAGTTTCAGTTTGAAACTGGAAATAGCAATAATAACAGGATATTGCTTAAGCCATTTCACATCTGACACAGCCTGTGGCTTCATTGAGATCATTTTGTAATAGCTTTTTAAGTGGATATGTGGATATTATCACTGGTTTTCTAGCTCCTTTTTTGCAGGGGGGGGGTGGAGGGGGTAGTAAAGTATCCAACTAATTAAAATGGAATGGAAATTGGTCCTCTGACTATTTTGTTTTGGATACAAAATATGAGAGAATGTTCCACCTGTTTCACTATGAATTGCAAATAGGGCCGGGTGAATTGATTATAATCCTGGTATCCCAGCAAATTTACTGTCAAGGTAGCAAACCAACTATATCCCTACCCAGGGTTGCAGATTTCTAGAGACAAAATTCTGACCATGTCTGGGATTGCAGATGAAATCCGATCTGCCACAATACAATTATCATTGTGCAGTAAACAGATAACATGTTATATAATTTATATACCTTAAGATGAACTAATCGGTCATGGTCGGCATTTATGCCTCATCTTATTGTATCCATTGTGCGGCTTCCTCTTAGATATGCTATTAGTTTTGCCGCGCATGTAGATGATTAAGACGTCGCTGTTATTCAACTAAGTCGGCCATGTGGCTTAATTGGCAAGTGAGTCAGGTCCAGTACAAGGTAAAGCGTAAGTGGTAGATTTCATACACTGAGAGACTCAAGTACAAAAGGAGTGTGCATGGTACCGGTTACCACTAAACAGCAGTAACAGAAGGGTTTGCCAGACCTGACAGCTGAATTTCTGCCAAATTTTGGATATTAACATAATCATGTTAATCTCACTTCAGTAGAAGGTTTTTGTCAACTGAGCATATCACAAATATGGTTCCCAGCCTGAGTGCATAGAAGTGCTAGTGGCTCCAGCAGGCATGGCTTACAGATTATCTGTATTATATTGTCATTAGAGCCACCCATAGTTTCCACGATGCACAATGGCATTTTTCGAGGTACCAATACAGAATTTGTCCATGACCGCAATACCCGCCTCAATACCTGCACGCTATAGATGATGTGACCTATGATGTCACATGTTTACATGTAGGACACCCTCAGTTGTCTATTGTAAAATATTATTGGTTTCTATGGCAGACCACATAAAATTTGGTCATTAATTACTTGCCGAACCTTTTTTGATCTAAATCAGTCACAATATGCAGCTGGTAGCATTAGCAAGCATGCTTATAATAAGAATGTTGGTATTATTTAATTTGAAACAAAAGTTTGGGAACCCTGCTCTAATGCTTTATCATGTGCATTTGTGTGTGTCTTTCATGGGTTTGAGCCCCCTTGGCAACTAAGCTATAGCTGGTTATTTCTCTGGGCCAGAAAACTTGCGGATTCTTGCTTTCCTGATCCATAGGTTAATTGGGAAACTGGTGCTGGCCCAATTGGGTTATCTTGATGTAGGCTGATTAGGGTACTACACCAACCTTAGTGCTGTGTCCCTCATGATGGTCAATGATTTATGCAGTGATGTGGGCTATACAGTGATTTCGTAAGTGTGCGAGGCTTGCAAGTTGGCACAGTGCATCAGTGCACTATAAATGACTTATATTTTTGTATTGTATGGTGCTAGGAACCACAGATGTACTATTTCGCTCAAATAACAAAATGAAGAATCTGTGAGTTTCCATTTAGCTCAGGGTTTGCCTATGGGGGACTGAAGGACCCGATCTGACAAAAATTAGCCAAATCTCATATGACACAAGGACCACTTGCCAGAAAAAAAATGGACCTCCATAAAAAAAATCACTTTTAAACCCTCTTATTTAAAATACCTCAAAAATGCTTTAAAAAGCCAACCTGGTGGTACTATTTTGGCTTTTCCAAAAGCCCTTGGGTTGTCTCCATCCATCTGACACCAAGTCGTCTCAAAGGTGCAACGAGAGATTTTGGGGCACCCAAATTGAGCTAAAGTATTTTCACATAGATTAGACACCCAATAGATTCCTTAAAAAAAAAACCTTGTACTTTGGCTACAGAGAGAAAAAAGTGTTTTGATTTGCTATGTAAAACATAGGCTGAATTCAGTTTGCTCCTATAGGAATTAGAAATTTCCAATTTTTTGTATCAAAACATTTTCAGCTTATCCTTGCAGATGGGGATATTTTGTATGGAAAGCTTTACATCAGGGCAAAAATTAGTACTTTCGATTTTTAAAGGGACACCTGATTTGGAAATCCCTCGTTGCACACCTTTAAGGGAACTGTTGCCAGACCATGAAATGCTCTTCCCTCAATCAACATTCAAGACAACCTGTAACTTATGAGTAACTGCTCTGTGTCCCAGCTGGGTCCAAAATGGATCTAATCCCTATTTAGGTCTGACATTTTCACAGACTTGCCTTTTCGTGTGTTAAGATAAAGTTGGGTTAAAACTGTAGCCTTTTCCATTCTTCTCACTGCTCCACAGCCATCATTCATGTAACAAGCAGTTATCATCAGTAAAGTCTTTCAAAGAAAAGGTTTTACATGATGTACCTAGGGCCCAGATGAGTATTCTTGCGATCAGGAGAGAGATCAGCACACGGTTCCTTGGTTTTCCACTTTCAACCCCCTCTTTGCACTGAAACTCACTTAGCTTATAGAACTCTTGGCAAACACAATGTCTTGATGATTTTTTGAATGCACACTAAGAGCCGCAGCTATGGTTGAACTTTTCCTGTGAATCCCGCGAATTAAAAATTGGTTGTGGTGATTGACAGATGACATTCAACCGCCCAATTTGTAATATTTGAGAGGGTCTTTGGCGCCTGTTGAATATTGATTCATTGTATTTTGAGCTGAACGCGACGGAGAATGACCATGATTCCTTGGAGTAAAAGCCCAATTACAAGATCTTAATCGTGCATAGGCAAAACATTGCTAACCTTGAGCAGAGCAAATTAAAATAACAGGCACTACCATTCGGTTATTTAAGGTGATGGGATAGGGTGGTTTGGGAGAAGAAAATTTGATTGCGTACTTTTTAAAAACAAACACTGATATAAAATCAATTCCTACATGATGCAGTTCACTTTGGTGGTCTTAATCATGTTTTTGTGTGAATCTCTCTTGGAAAACATTATGTGATTTTTTAGAAATATGGTACAAAAAAAGAAGTCCAGGAACAGTAAGGGATTTTTGCAATACTAGAGAAATCTTTGTAAGGCTACAAAATGCAAGGATATACATGTAAATGTTCCAGGGGCATTTTATTCACATTCCTAAAAAATTATTATTTTTTGTTAGAATGTCTAATAGTTTTTAAGATTATTGAGTAAATAATAGAAGAGGCTTGAGAATACTGCGAAATTTTGACCTCTGCAATAATAGAAATTCTGGGGACATGTTTCTTTTGTTATACCTGAACCTTTCATATATTGAATATTGTATGGAAATGGTGCAAATAGCCTGATATGAGGCAGTGTATTGTCCTGCTGAATGTATTCAGAAGGGGACTATGAAAGGGCAGCAATTTATCCCATGCTGAAAGTATTTCTGAAGGGGACTATGCAATGAGCAGCATAATTTGTCCCTGCTGAAAGTATTTCAGAAGGGGAACTATGAAATGGGCAGCATATTTATCCCTGCTCAAAGATTTCTGAAGGGGACTAAATGAAATTAGCAGCATATTATTTGTCCTGCTGAAAGTATTTCAAAGGGACTATGAATGGCAGCATATGTTATCCCTGTGAAAGTAAATTTCTGAAGGCGGACTATGAAATGAGGCAAGCATATTTGTCACTGCTGAATGTTTTCAGAAGGGACATTGAAATGGGCAGCATATTTATCCCTGCTGAAAGTATTTCTTTCTGAAGGGGACTATGAAATGGGCAGCATATTTGTCCCTGCTGAAAGAGTATTTCCTGAAGGGGACTAAATGAAAATGGGCAGGCATATTTATCCCTCGAAATATTTCAGAAGGGGACTATGAAATGAGCAGCATATTTGTCCCTGATGAAAGTATTTCTAGAGGTGACTATGAACTGAGCAGGCAATATTATTGTCCCTGCTAAAGTATTTTCTGAATGGGACTATGAATGAGCAGCATATTTGTCCCTGCTGAAGTATTTCGAAGGGGACTATGAAATGAGCAGCATATTTGTCCCTGATGAAAGTATTTCTAGAAGGGGACTATGAAATGGGCAGCGATTTATCCCTGCTGAAAGTATTTCTGCAGGGGACTATGCAATGAGCAGCATTTTTTTGTCCCTGCTGGAAGTATTTCTGAAGGGGACTATGCAATGAGCAGCATATTTGTCCCTGATGAAAGTATTTCTGAAGGGGACTATGAAATGATCAGCATATTTTGTCCCTGCTGGAAGTTTCAGCAGTGGACTATGAAATGAGCAGCATATTTGTCCCTGATGAAAGTATTTCTGAAGGGGACTCTGAAATGGAGCAGCATATGTTTCCGCTGCTGAAAGTATTTCAGAAGGGCTAATGAAATGAGCAGCATATTTGTCCCAGATGGAAAGTATTTCTGAAGGGGACTATGACATGAGCAGCATATTGTCCCTGCTGAAAGTCTTCTGAAGGGGACTACGGAAATGAGCAGCATAGTTTTTCCTGAAGAAAGTATTTCTTCTGAAAGGGACTAAAATGAGCAGCATAATTTTCCCTGCTGACAGTATTTCAGAAGGGGACTATGAAGGGCAGCATATTAATCCCTGCTGAAAGAATTTCTGAAGGGGACTAATGCAAGTGGGCAACATATTTGTGTCCCGCTGAAAGTATTTCTGAGGGGACTATGAAATGGGCAGCATATTTATCCCTGCTGAAAGTATTTCAGAAGGGGACTATGAAATGAGGCTCATATTTGTCCCTGCTGAAATATTCAGAAGGGGACTATGAAATGAGCAGCATATTTGTCCCTGCTGAAAGTATTCTGAATGGGACTATGAAGAGCAATGCATATTTGGTCGCTGCGAAAGTTTTCAGAAGGGGACTATGAAATGAGCAGCATATTTGTCCCTGATGAAAGTATTTCATAGAGGGACTAGACATGGGCAGCGTATTTATATCCCTGCTGAAAGTATTTCTGAAGGGGACTATGAAATGAGCAGCTATTTTTCCCTGCTGGAAGTCTTTCTGAGGGGACTATGCAATGGCAGCATATTTGTCCCTGATTAAAGTATTTCTGAAGGGTACTATGAATGAGCAGCATATTTGTCCCTGCTGAAGTATTTCAAAGGGACTATGAAATGAGCAGCATATTTGTTCCCGATGAAAGTATTTCTGAAGGAAACTATGAAATGGGCAGCATATTTGTCCCTGTGAAAGTATTTCAGAAGGGGACTATGAAATGAGCAGCATATTTGTCCCAGATGAAAGTAGTTCTGAAGGGGACTATGAAATAGCATCAATTGTCCCTGCTGAAAGTATTTCCGAAGGGAACTATGGAATGAGGCAGCATAGGATTGTTCTTGAAGAAAGTATTTCTGCAGGGGACTATGAAATTAGCAGCATATTTGGTCCCTCTGCAAGTATTTCAGAAGGGGACTATAAATGAGTCAGCATATTGTCCGTGCTGAAAGATTCGAGGGGACTATTTGGAAAGAGCAGCATATTTGTCCAGATGAAACGTCTTTCTGAAGGGGCATGAAATGGGCAGCTGTATTTGCCCCAGCTGAAAGTATTCTGAAGGGACTATGAATGAGCAGCATATGGTCCACTGAAAGTATTCTGAAGGGGACTTGAACTCGACAGCTGTGTTCCTGAAGAAAGTATTTCTGAAGGGGACATAATGAGCAGCATATTGTCCACTGTTGAAAGTATTTCAAAGGGGACTAGAAATGTGACCCTACTGTTTTTCAGTTGTTGTAGGTTATAGTCGAATGAAATTTCAAAGAGAGTGGAGGAGTGGCAGTTTGGAACCACCTAACACAGTGAGGTCAAGGGTCATCGAGGGGTTAGGTTAGAGAGGTCGACTGGGACATAATTACACACCATATAATCCTGAGTGTGTGCTTGTTTACTGTGAAATTCTGAAGTATTATATCACATACCAGATGGTTTCAATAAATCATAATGTGACAAGATAGCAAGAAAAGAACCGTGTTTTATCTACAGATCTAGAAGACTGCTGGAAATTTGTGCCCACTCTAATTGAAAAATTGACCAAAATAAGACACTGCGATATGGTCATTTCATTCTTGGTACATCACACAAGTCTCAGACAGTTTTATATTTATCCAAGGATCCATATAGGTAAGGATGAAAGGAAGATTCTTTTGTGTAAAAATTCAATTCAAGTTAAGTTCTTGTCCCCTTTTGAAAATAGGAGTTCTTAGGATAACAGCCCATAGCAACGCTAATAAAAGACACATTTAACGTAGAATCTCTTTTCGCTTGTTGATCAATGGGCCCACAAGGCCATAGTAAACCCGAATGACTCAAACTTATTAAGCGTAACGACTTTGCAATCAGTGATAGCTCATTCATTAAGTATTTATGACATCCTGAGCCTGGCGGATTTTTCACGACGTCAAAAATTTGAACTTTGAAACCCTAATACATGAAAAAATATGGTTGAGCTGTTATGAGTCAAGTAATTACTTGGCAATTCTGATGGATTCGGGGGACAAAAAATTCTTGCACGCTCACCAGGAGCAATCGCATCTGCAGGTGGAAGAGAAAAAGAATTCCATGTTTAGAATTTACTTTGATATCTGGGTACTATTCATATGTAAATCAACATACAACATGTTCTACAAAAGTCGGCACACTAGTGTCAAGTGCTCTCTTACATGAGGAAAAAATCCAATCTTTCTTTGATTAATTTCTTGTATTGTTACTTTGTTTGTATATTACTTTGTACACACAACCCCAGGGAAGCAGTCAGCCCGTGCTAAATTCACTATGAACTAGTGAAATCTCATTCCCAAGGCACAGTTCAGTAGCTTACATTCACCAGTGTATTTAGAAAATACACCCTCTGGTGTGTGGGTATGATACATAATACCCAAAACAATGAAAACATAAAAGCTCAGTTCATGTCAATGCATGTACAAGTATGATGCACTGAACTGTGTCCTTGGTGGATGAGCATATTGTAGTTCATAGTGATTGAGCCTTCTATGTGAAAATAAACTTGAAATCAAAAAATATAAAATTAAAATAAATGACCTTTAAATTTCATATTTCTGAAAAGCCTTTTCTATTAATGGTCTTTATATTATATAAAAGTCATCCTCAAAATTTAACAGAAGTTGCATTTGGCCAATGGGACCACTCACATAATACCTGTACCAATTTTGATTCATTTGGGCTGTTGCTGCGTTGAATCAGGTTTGTCCTCTGAGTAAAGGGGATAAGGTAGTGCCAAGTGATCCCAATCATTGTACATAACTCAAATAGGTCTCACTTCTCCCCTTCTGTACAGCAGAGAATTATATAAATCACAAAGTATCACATGTGATAAGCAAAGTTAAATATCCCAAGTCATCTGTTATTAGTCCTTCGTTCAGTTGTCTAACGAGCGTGTGGTTAACGAGGGACATGCTGGCATCTTGCCATACAGACAACACGCTCATCAAAGATAGGATACACATATATCATTTATGCCATATATATATGATATGTATGATTTACGATATGCTTTTTCAGCAAAGCACTTCACGGCTCATAAACTGATTATGAATTGCTTCCATCGACTTCTGCCTGTTGTGCTTGTTCATCCCCTGGGATTGTAAAATTGCGATTAGCTGAAGATCAAGATGAAAGCACGGTGTTACAAATTCATATAATTTGATCAAAGTTGGGGCGAGTTGTAGGTACTGTGATTCTGTTCCTGTACAGTGTGTCTATAAAAAAACTAACCTTGATTTACTGAGTAAAGAAACTACTGTTGAGTGAATTTTCCCCCAAATTAGCATAGAAAGTATAAATTTGCGGAAAATGCCGTCTAACTTTGACGACACCACTATCCATCAAAAGAGATAGATACTGCTGATGAAATTTTTCTGCAAAGCTCCCGGGACTTGAATATCGTTTGTGTAAATGTCTTCTATAACGTATCGGGTAGTCAAGACAATTTCCTTTTTGTGCCATCAACTGCATTGGTTCAGTGTGGGCTGTTCAATTCCTACTGCAAAGGCAGATGGAAGCAGAGATGTGGCATTTAAACCAATTACCTCTGTAGAAAATGTTTACGCTAATATAGCGGAACCTGTGACACATGCGCTGTCTTTTCAATATTAAGGTCAAAATTTGCATCCATGCAAGAATACAGATTTTTTGACAGATTATAGAGAACAGTATGACCTTGATTTACTGAACGGATGAGTTTTGTTTCCGTTTGCCTTTTTAGTGTGGGACACACTGTACTTTGACATTTTCTCTGCAGCAAATTCTATGGTATCTGATGACATCTGATAATACGGAGAAGAGGTGTTAAGTCTGCGCTATCCCATTTCTAGAGGGTGTACGCTGACTATTCAGGAGAAAATTGCAGATATGTAGGGTATATTAACCTTCATGTCTTGAAATCTTTCAGATAAATAATTCTGCCTGACAGTAGGAAGAAAATTTCTCTTTGCATGCATTATCATTACAGTCAAGTTGAGTCAATTAGAAAATTATATGTATATTGTTGTGGACATTTAGCAAACTTTGTATCACAAGTTTGAATAGCATCAGCATAAACTGAATGTGTATGTATATACACTCACATTGGTGCCTGTTCAGATTTAAATTCACAAAACATGCAGAAAATGTTTGTTGAAAAAGTATTTGAATAGCAAAGAATTTTTTTAATGTCAGTTTCTTCCTAAAGAATCTTCTAAGAACCCTTTGAGCCTTGATTTAAACAATGATACAAATTAAGGGACTCATTGGTGAAAATGGGTGTATACATGATATAAGTTATTATGGTCCCATTACAGACCCCTGTGGCATCCCAGTTTATCTCTAAACTGTAATTTTGTAAGTAGATCTATTATCTGGTTTTCAAACTTATAGACTGGTATTTTTTGGTGCACATCCTGTTGAACATGATCAGGAGTGGTCGAAAAGAAGACCTTTATGGAACCACAAAATTCTTACATCTCAAATGTTTCTATTCTTTCTACAGAGTGTTGGGAGTAGGTTTATGCCATTATCTGTCATAGAAACTGATGCCATATTGAGCCTTGATGATGACACCATCATATCAACAGATGAGGTAAGTTTTGACAGTTAGTTTGCCATCAGTCAATAGGGAGTTGAAATTATGTAAACAGGATACAGGATTTAAGGGTTTGCACAGGTTTGCCATCGGACAAATTTAGAGTTGTCAAGCTTTCATTAGAAGTATATATGCAGATGTTAGTTCAATTGTCGAATGATCAACAGACTAAGTGCTGCTTGATCACTGACCCAGTAACCTATTGCTATATAAAGGCATGGGACAACCATGCCTATATGTATGTCTATGTTGACACTTACAGATCATGCCAGTCCATTTTGCTCAGTGTATATCTTTCAGCAGGTAAGGGGGCAGTCTGTTTTGTTCATTCACAGACAAGGGGCAGTCTTCAGTTGACAGAACGGCTCTTTTCAGAACCATCAGTAGGCAAGGTGCATTGGGTTTATTCCCAGTCATTTTGTCCTGCAGGAGTCTGAGCTAATCCTGATGGAAGCTTGATGGCTCTAAACTTGTCTGATGGAAAACCTGTGTTATTAATAACACCAAACTTAAAACTTGATTATAACCAGTGAGTGCTTTCTTTTTTATGGCAAATTTCTGCATTTAAAAACAATTCCAGTCACATTTTTGGTATTTTAGACCAAATTTCATGCTGTTTTTCAAGATTGTTCCTTTTTTCAGGATTTACCTCCGAACCCAATCACTTCATGGCTAATATTATGGAAAACATAGATTGAAAGGAAATAGGGCAATCTATTTTTCAAGTGGTACTGGCTACTGGACTTCCACCCGAATCCCAGTAAAGAAGGCAAATATGCCCTATTTCCAACCATATATAACATGTATGGTATGATTTGTTTTGTTACACTTCAGTGGACTTTGACTGTGGGGATGAAATTCTAGGGAAAGTAGTCAAAAATACCACCTATGGGGAAATTAGCTTTTTCACTCGTGATTGACCAATGAAGTGGTACCATTAGCTCATGAATATTTATGAGGTGTAATATCGTTGAATGTCATCGATTGGTCAGTGCTATTTTGAACTATGTTCTTCTCAACAAAAACAATTGGAAACAACACACACACATATACATGCATAGAGGCAGACACACTCACAGACAGACAGGCAGGCAGCACAGACAGACGGGCGGACAGCACAGACAGACATACAAACTCAAGTTTGTATTGATTCAATTCACACCTTGAATTGGTCAATAAGGTAACAACCTGTATGTTATTTTCTTCTGATTTCTCAGGAAGTAAAATTTTTGTAAATACTATCATAAGCCAGACGATGTCTCATTACAAGTGGACAAAAATATTGTAATTTCTCCAAGCTCTTTCCTTTTTAGTGTCTTAATCTGATGGTCAAGTACTTATAATTCCTTTTAAATTTCTTCATTTATTGAATCAGTGCTCTACAAAGTATCTCTAATTACTTAACTCCCCACTTCAATGTTTAATCTATCTGCTCGTTATACACAGAGATCTCTGCCGGCACAATTAGCCAGTGGTATAGGCAGGTGTAGGACGATCAATGACTGGTCTCGCATTTGCGCATCTTTTACATTTCCTGAAATTCCTCTGCATATACGCAGGCGAAGCAAAGCAGCTCGGTCCAAACACTAACGCAATCAATAATCATAGATCGGTGCGACCTATTTTGCCTGTTTATGATGGCATAAATGGTTTACTTAACAAATAGGTTTCATACCAGTCCTGGGTGCTTGATGCAGTCCCAGTGCAGTGTGGTGTATAGGAATGCAATGGAAGGCAACAACCTAGTGCTGTATAATTTATCACATCAGAACAGCAGGAAAGGCCACAGCACAGAAAGCTGCCGTGACTGGCTGGCATTGGTCCGATTTAGCTGGCCCAATTTTATTTCATGCTTGAATCACTTTTCTGGCTTAGGGTTGTGATTGTTGTCCTGAAGGGTACAACTGCCTTTCTTACAGTGTTTCTGATTGGTTGATTTCTCTTACAGTATTTCTAATTGGCTGATTTCATGTTATAATCATTTGAGTAACCAATTAAAAAAGAGTTTCTAAAATATTTCAGCCAAATCATATTCAGCCATACCACCATTCTTGCCAGCTGATTGGCACTTTAAAGCAAATTTCTTCTTTGTAACTTATCGGGGGGGGGGGGGGTGTTAATGGTAATCTACTACACTTGATTCAAATCTAAATCCTACCCTTAATCCTAAAATTCTTAATCTTTGAATCCTGAATTTATAATCAAATTAACCCAAACTGTACAATCAGTTGCAATCCTTGCTCCTCTCGCTCTCTCTAACCCTAATTGGCCCTACCTCAAGTCCTAACCCTTCAACTTAAAGGTGCGTGTTCCGATCATCCTTGGGACCCCCCGATTTACCTAGAAGTAGTATCGATTTTGATATCAGATGAAAGGTCGTATTTTTCTCATTATCGTCCTGAAATTTGAGCCCTCAAATCCATTTCATTCCGAAGATATTAACAAGTGGTTAACCATCAATATTAGCACAGTATTGAATAGGGCTTTGCAACATGTATTATTGCCTCTACCATCAAAACCGCAAGTTTGTTTCCCACGGTACTTGATGGGGTGTATGTGCAAGTGCCAGGCTCTCATATCAAGTGGAGAACACAATAGACATAAATCGGAACAAGCACCTTTAAATGATGGAAGAAAATAAAATTTACAATCAAGCATTGGATCAGTGGCTCTTAAATATCATACCCGTGCATGATCTGAGATCATAAGCACAGACTTTGCATATCAATTATGTAAAATAAAATGTACACTGAACTTGGTATTTTATAACACTGTAATGCACAAGGCAGCCATCTTGTTCACAGCCACCTAGCAGTCACCTGCCGACTGCTTTGTGCTCTGTTGTCAAGAGATTTTGCGCTGAAGGCGGCATTTTAAGGTGCTATTGATTTTGAAATGATATCGCACGAATAAAACTGACCCTTAAGGTGCAACGAGAGATTTGAAAGTCAAATCCACATTTTCTTTGAGAATTTTGTGATTTCGTATAGATTAGACGCCGCGTAGATTCCCTACCTTTATTTTGGGTTACATAATAACGAAAAATGAAAACAAAAGGTGGATTTGTATATGCTTATATTTTCAAAAGCACATAGGCTGAATTTCGTATTTGCTCCTATACGAAATTAGAATTTCACAATTTTTGTACCAAAGAAACAGTTCCACTAAACCTTACAGTGGGGATATTTTTGATATAAAGCTTTACACCATTGTCCAAAATCAGATTATCACATTTTTTCGGATCCCCTGTTATTTTGAAATCTCTCGTTGCACCTTTTAGTTAGCAACTCCTTGCACGAGGAACACTACGATAAAAGCGAATTGGAAATAACCCTATATAACACCAGCGATACTTTCCCCTGTCGTAATTTTTTTTTGAGTTACATGTCGTTTTAAACAATTCATGGCAGGAATACACGGGGCGCTTCTCAAATTTATTTTATACCAAGGATGAACCATAAGGTAGCACTGGATCCACTTTTTGTCAAAATTAGAAGACGAACGGCCTAGCCATGCTTATTCAGGGATTTATTTGGGGTAAAAAATCAGGATTTCAGAAATCGAAGTCTTTGTAAAGGTTAAAGCTTTTTCGGATGCATCTTTTGACTATTGATTTGAAGCTATTTGAACTGTCTTGCAGGATACAGTTTTTGTTATACAATGGTGAATTGTCTTGGTTAAGGGGTGTTTTTAGCTACAGAAGTCTTGATGTTGTTGCAGAATAACTGGAGGGAATAAAGGGGGGAAAATTGCTCTTGTTGCAAGAACATGGTTGAGACTCAACAGACTCCGGGAAGTGTTCCAAATTCTTCTCTCTCTGGCTCTGATGAAAATTAGAAAAAAAATATGCCCTGTTCAGTGTAAGGTGGAACATGACCTTGTTCTTTTGTCACTTTCTACACATTTTGTCAGAGGAGAGGTTCCAAGTTGTGCCAAAATAAGCTATAGCTACTATAATATATTTACCCCAAGGTTGCATTATGACATTGGTCTTCCCTAGTGTCATCTCAATGTACTTTATCAAAGGTCATGCTTCGTCTTATAGTGAACACACTATAGCTACTATAGTATATTCACTCTAGGGTTGCATTATGACCTTGGCCTTCCCTAGTGTTGTCTCAATGTACTTTCTCAAAGGTTATGTTTCATCTCATAGTGAACGCACTATAGCTACTATAGTATATCTACCCTAGGGTTGCATTATGACCTTAGTCTTCCCTAGTGTTATCTCAATGTACATTATCAAAGGTCATGTTTCATCTTATAGTGAACACACTATAGCAATACAAACTCCACAGACATATTGGAAAAAAAAAGAGAAATGTTCACAAGACATAAAGTAATTATAGCCTGTGGTGAAACATCATTGAAATAACTCTGACCTGTAAGAGATTGGGTAACAGGCGTCTGGAAATGTGAAATCACTAGTTTCACTTTCAAAATGTTATTATCCAATCTAATAAAAAAACTATGCATCTAAATCAGCTCCTCCTGTTCTTTCTGTCTCCACCGGTTGTGTTATGGCATACAAGAAAGAGGAAATCTTAACCCTCTATCAGTGTGTGAATTTAATAGCATCCCCATAGCAAGCTAACTTGAGCTAAGCCCCCACACTTTGGACTAAACAAGAGCTATTTCTGTCTGCGAAGAGTTCGGCCGCGGTGTTTTGTGACGTAATTGGGTTGTTTTGGATCATTTTTCCAGTGCGGGATGCTTAATGTTGTGCAGCCTCTCCATAGACAATTGACGCCGGGGAAACAAAGCATGGAATATGCTTCATCTATCTCCTGCAGTAGGTTTTATTAAACACAGACTTCACGCCAGAACGACGCCTATATCCACATTCCAAAAAGTTGCTGTGTATATTGTGAGAAAAGGCAAATTTATGGCAATACTTTTTGTACCAGATATGGGAAACATGATAGTTCCTGGCAGTTTAAATTTTATCTTAATGCAGTGCTGTTTAAAATTTCAGATAATTATACTTATTTACAACACGACTTGGAGACTGTTAATATTTTGTTTAAAAAATATTGCAAAGAATTGTAAATTTGTAAGACTGACGTATATGGTTGGTGTAGTTTGTGAAAGATGGTAGTCCCCAAAGTGTTAGGAATGTGTGCTAAGTCTAATATTCTCAAAAGGAGTCTAACGTAAGAACCACAGGTTTAAACCAGAGTAGTCCTTCATAAATTGACCTTTTAATCTTTTAATGGTCTCTCACTATGAGTTACAATATTCTCATCCACAAGGACACAGTTCCTGGTTGTACTGTACTACATTGACATGAAACTGAGCTTGTGTGATCTGGTATCATATTATCATACCCAAACCCAGGTGGTGTATTTACCTCTAAAGATCTTGTTGAATGAAATCTCCTGAAGCGGTCCAAGGCATTGAGATTTACTAGCTATAGTTTCTAGATGGGTATGTAATAAGGGGGTTGAGAAAATCTCTCATGTTGGTTATTAGGTTTTTGTTACCCATTTCCGGTTCATATGCAATAAAAAGAGTCCATTCATGAAGGACTAAAACCCCTGGTTCAACCTGGGTCTACAGTTAGACTCCTTTTGAGAATACCAGACAATATATTTTACTGGATAGTTTATGAATTAACTAACAAATGGTGAATTTGATCAAAATTGTATCTGAGTAGTGTAGAATTCCTTGTCAAGTGTGATACTTTGAGATATGGCAATTCAAATCGCGTCCTGTAAGATAGTACATGTTTCCAACTCGTTCAATTTGCTTTTGAAGATTAAAGAGAACAGTTCATTTTATAGCACAACATGCCTTTAGTAATGGCTAGTAAGCCCTTTTGTGGGCTGCCAGCCATAGCTGGAAGCAGCCCATAACCAGATTTTTTTAGGGGAGGGGCGATTTTTGGCCAAAGGGGATCTTTTCCCCAATTCGCCCCTCCACAAAAGGGGGGGGGGGAGCAAATTGTGGCAAAGTGGAACCTTTTTTCCATAACTGACATTTTTAACCAGTTTTCAACAATAGCAATAACAAAGAACCATATTTTGGTCGTTTTCCCACTCCGCAAAAATCAGATTTTCCTTTGCCTTTTTGAGCCAATTTATCGGTTTTTGGGACTTTTGGGGGCGTCTTCTGCCTCCCGGTCCCCCCATGGTTATGGGCCTGGTCCTGGAAGTTGCACATTAGCATTCGGGGGGGGGGGTTGGTGGTGGCTGTAAGGATGGGATATCTCTCTCAAAATTTTTTTTTTTTTAAAATGAGCCTTGACCAGAATGCATCTCCAATTTGATGACACTCAGTATGTGGGTAGTGGTGGACACACTCATATTACCCTCAAACAGTGAATAGGCATATATGAATATTTAATGAGCTCATTTGGCATATTTGTTCTATTTTGGCATACAACAAAAAAGGCGAACCTTGACCAGAATGCTACTTCTGATTTTGGTGACAAAAAAATATGGATTTTGTGATTGAGCTTACTTTCTAGACTTTAGTCATAGACGAGGTTGTCAACTATAAAGTGCACCTTTAAATGATCTCCCAACATGACGACTAGCTCTTTGCTCACGTATTTACATTTGTGAGTGTAAAATTTATGACATAATGTGGATTGGTTAGAAACCCCTTTATACTTTAAGGGTGGAACCACTTACGCACCCCCTCATAGATTAAGTTAAGATCTATGAATATTGCATGATTCTTGGTGTCTCCAGAATTTGCCTATACAAGCAAGTAGAATTGTATTTGTGTTTCTTTAACTCCAGAGTTGGAAATATTTGATTGATATTGAAAGGAGACCAAAAGAGTGTGCTCACACCCGTGCAAGATGTGCACAAGGAAGAGGAAATTAGCTCTTTCAAATTCAGAAGTAGAGATGTCTATTGCTATTCTAATGGAGGAGGATAGGTGTCTTGAAAAGTTTCCATTGTATACATGAGAAAAAAAAGTGAACGGGGAAAATAATATGACCAATATTGGACCGTCCTTATGATAAAAGTTCAGTGCCACTTGTGTCTCCCGTCAATGGGAATACATTTGTCTTTGGAAGGGGAATTCTCTCGCCAGTTAAACAGTTAATTTAATTGATTAGCGGTCAAGGGAATATCAAAAGAGATCAGGTGGGAGGATTAACCTAAAAAGTCTTGTAAGTGACCTTAGTGTCACTCTCACTTTACCAACCCAAATAAGGCTTCTTTCGAAATCAAATAAAAACTCTCTTTAAAAAGGAAAGGGGGCCGAGGCAAGGGGAAATATCCATGTAAAAAGGTATGGGAAGGATAAATAAGATGGACGTTTTGTGGCAATTTTTTACAAGTGACTTATGTGACTTTTTGCACATCACTTATCCGAGGCACATGAATGAAATGATTCACAGAACACAGAGTGAATCAGGGCTTTCCCCATATCCCTCTTACCTGTACGATTTTTAAATGGAAAATGGTGACCATCAACAATACTATAGACATACTACACTTATTCAGGAAACCATCAACGCTATACTACCCACCACAGATTGACCACTGCAAGACTCACCATTGTTAGACCAGCATAACTGAAGAACAATCCGGATATTGTCCATGTCGACCGACGTAAAGTATTTTACAGGATTTCGGCACCGACCAACAGATCATAACATTTGTTTTAAATATTATAACAGCATTCCCAAATTAAGCCCACGTTCAGCAACTTGCACCCCCTTCATTGTAACTTCTGTCACCCAAGACTTTTAAATTGTTTTTTCAAATATGTTTTCAAAAATGTTCCATCCATTGCCTATTTCATTCATATACAACTTTAGAACATCTTACTTTCATGACCTCTCTTACCTGTTTTAAATCTACCACCGTATTGAACGTAATGCATGCTCTCACATTTTATAAGAATGTGCAATTGGCAATCTACTACTACTACTAAAAATGAATCAAAGGTCACAACGCATATATATGTACAGGTCCACCGGAGAAATTGCACTATGCAACTAAAATGAGAATCTGTCTGTCCACCATGCGTTTTTGAACTGCACTTTGACGCTATGGAGATGATGATTTTTGGCATACAGGTAGAAAACAACGCCTGGGGTTTATTATCAGGGTTTCAGGGCTACTGGACGCAATCAGGATACTACCTGTGGTTGTGGACAGCACCCAGACAATGGAACACCTCTTGGTCTGCCCAATGCTGGTGCAAACATGGACAAAATATTACCGTGCGGAATTCAGAAGCAACCAGACGGTTGTACCCATCTCTGGGCTGGATCATATTTGAGACCCACAGTGGTTTGGACACGATAGAAGAAGAAGGGTGACCCCCCAAATTCAAAGTCTATCTGCAGAGGTCACTTTGGCAAAAAAATGTATAAATGCCAAAAGGACCGCTAACCGGAGCAAAGAACATTCTGAGGTCAAGGTCACACACACAGGCAAAGGTTGCTTTAACTTTTGGCAGAAACCCAAAACAAGAAAGCTGGGTGACCACATAGTTACATCTCATACTTGAACTGCATATCAATTTTGCAACCAAAACATTTGCCTCACTGTAAATATCGTAATAAGTAATTCACTTTTCAACCAAGTCTAAATATAATAGTAGATAGTTTGTATTTTCAGTCATGATTCAAAGCAACATTGACTACGCCATGCAGCAAAAATTTCAGAACCGCTCATTAAAAGTGGCTGACCAATCAAAATCCAGCTTCATGTTTCCTCTAAGCCTCCCTACATAAAGCAATTAATCAGTCCAACCTTTTGGGAAGTGCAAGATTTGAACCGTTTTTTATTCTCACATCAAAATGAAAACATTCTTAAAGAGACGTGAGATTCCAGAAGAAGCGCCCCAATTTTTCTCGAACCACCGTTTTTTTACATATTTGAAATGCTTACCAAGGTTTAGATTGCACGTGAATAAGCGATCCGCTCTTTATGTAATAAGATGATGATTGGGTGAGTTTCTGTCTGTCGTGCACTACAGAAAGTCAAAGCATGGTTTTCTCTAGGGAGAATTACGATAGCAGGCAAGTCAAAACAATGTTTGCGGTTTTCTTTGGCCCATTTAAAAAAAATGTTCAATAAACCGTCGAAATGTTATCGGTTAGGTGGTCTACAACTGATCCTTGAAATTTATAGAAATTCATTCGAAAAAATCTCCTCCGGTCCCCTTTCCTAGCTCTCACCAGCCAATGATTGCATATTGGTGCGAAACTTTACAGATGGGGTTTTGGGGTGAAGCCGATCCTATCAAGTATGCAAACTTCATATCCTTAATATCGGGCCACCCCCCTTTAACTAAGCATTCGTTAATTCAATGCACTCATAAACTATTTAAATACGCTGTTAACCAGCAAATCACTGTAATAAAATACAAATAAAGAATTCCTGACAACATATACTAATTCATAATTCTTCGTCAATATTTCATTTTTACGTGTTAAGCTAATGTCGATGTTTATAATTTGTGATTTATTGGCCGCACTCCCTGTTGCCTGTTACCGCTCTCTAATAGTCCATGTTTTTTATTTAAGTGTTACCCCGTCGTTTTTTATTTCAAACCGCTCAAGACGGTATGCATGTGTGGAGTGTGATCGCTTTGTATTTCTACTCGGTTTGAACAATATCTTTTTCTAAATGTACGTGCAGGTCATGTTTTTCGCTGGCCTATCTTATTGAGTAGCATATCCATATGACGTAAACTTGGCACAACATTTTTTTGTGGTTTTTTTTTTCATAAACTATCATACATGTAGATTTTGTTAGAGGATATAAATGGCACTAGATATTTTCTGCAACACTGCTATTTGAAAATAGGTCAAAACCCAAGCGAATAGAAAGGCGGGTCGCCTGTAGGCTACCCTCCTCGCCCAAAAGTGCGCTCAAGGTGTATATTCAGGAGGGTACTGTGGTAGCAGCATGTTTGTCTCATATAAACTGATGTACCTAACAAGAATTTTTGTTGACAAATTGTCATTCAGCAAAGTTGATTTTAATACAGGATCATATAATTTCTGTGTAGGGTTTTGTTTTGGGCATTTCTTGTTGGATCAAGGCAGTTATTTATTGGTGACTGGCCACTCTGGCCCTAACAGCCACTGGTACTAAAAGTGACACACTAGACTTGCCGCTCCTTGGTCATAGGACTGAAGCCCCTGGCGCCTCTGTTTCGACCCCCTCCCCCCAAGATGTGCCAACTTTGCTTTAGTTTTGCCATCCTTTACCTTTCCTTCCCTACCTCCCTGAAGATAGGCCAGATATTAGAGGGGTGTTAGGATAGGAATGAAAGTTCAATGGCAAGTAATACATAATACTTCTTTTTTGGGACACTAACAAAACCAATAATTTCACTCCCTTGTTAGCATGGTCAGTGGGTCACTTTTGACCCAATTCATCTTACTATGTCCATAAAGTCCATTTTTTGAAAACACTCCTTGGGAAACCCCTTGACCCAAATCCTTCAGCATTGACCTTGATACAAAGAAATCATGTCTTCATCCCATGCATGCACAAATCGTTTTTTCAAATTGTTAAATTCAGCAGCTTTTAAATTATACAATTTGGGATGAATATAATCATAGCCAAGGTAGCTTCCATGGATTTTCGTTATGCTTTGGTTTTGTTTAAAATGTTATTTTAAATCATTATTATCAAATAAAATCACACCCTATCCATACAAAATGTCTAATAAAAACTCTGTGTGTATGATGATTTAGAGCCACAGTTTGGTGCGAAGTGGTGATTGTATGATAACGTATTGCCCAAATTATGTATATTAATGAATTTGTAACCATTCTTACAAGAGTTTCATGGCCCGAGCATCTCTAATTCTCTGGTAAAATCAAATTTCATTTAAGGAAATTGGCTTGATATGGATTCGCATCTAGGACAGAGTTGTTGAATGGCCTCGATTCCCATGCTTTCTCCAGTTTTGATATAAAAAACTCCTTGGTTGGGATCAACATAAAAGTGTCTTAAGTGGATTCAAAAAAACATTTGGAATATAAAAATCAAATGTGTACTTTTGCCAATAGCAGGAATACAAAAGATAAGAGATGCACTACTTTGAGACAGGCGTTTAGTTGGATTTGAGGATGTGGGTGTTCTCAGAGAAATACAGCAAAACGTTAAAAGGGCATTTTGGGTTACCCACAGCCTTTTCCCCATTCCCCTTCTCTCCTCCACCCCCCCCCCCCCCTTGGGCCCCCCCCCCTTCCCCTCTACTTACCTTCAAACATGTTGAGATTTTTAAAATCATTTTGTGATTTGAGTGCTCTAAACTTTGGTATACTTTATTCATAGACGAGGTTGTCAACTATAAAGTGCACCTTTAAATGATACTCCCAACCTACTACTAGCATCTTTGCTCACTACTTTACATTTGTGAGATTGAAATTTATATATGAAATAATGTGATTGGTTAGAAACCCCTTTATACTTTTAAGGTGGAACCACTTAAAGCACCCCCGCAAGATTAAGTAACGATGCTATGAATATGGCATGCTTCTTGGTTTGTCTCTCCGAAGATTTGGCTCGCCCGTAAGTACAAGCAAAGTAAATTTGGTATGGGTTCTTTCCTCAAGATTTGTACAAATATTTGATTGATATTGACAAAGAAAAAAGATGTTCTCACACCCGGCAGAAGATTGGCAAAAGGAAATAAATTAGCCTCTTTCAAAATTCAGTAGAAGATTTCTCCTTGATATTCTAATGGGGAGTGATAGGGGTCTTAGAAAAGTTTCCATTGTATACATGAGAAAAAAAAGTGAAAGGGACAATAATATTACCATTATTGGACGTCATTTATGATAAAAGTTCATCCTACTTGTGTAATCCCGCGTCATGGGCAATATCTCTTGCTGCTTTGGTAGGGGAATTCCTCGCCAGTTAACAGGTCTTTAAGTGGATTAGCGGTCAAGGGCTATCAAAAGATCAGGTGGGAGGAATTTAACCTAAAAAGTCTTGTAAGTGACCTAGTGTCACTCTTACAGCTTTAACCCAACCAATATGCTTCTTTCCGAACACAAATAAAAACCTCTTAAAAAAAAGGAAAGGGGCGAGTCAAGGGAAATGATAGGTCCATGGGTAAAAGGTATGGCGTGATAAATAAGATGACAGTTTTGTTTGGCAATTTTTTAACAAGTATTGACTTATAATGACTGTTTGTTGCACATACATTAGACCGAAGGCACAGAATGAAAATATTTAACACCAGAGTGAATGGGGGCTTCATATCCCTCTTACTTTACGATTTTTAAATGGAAAATGTGACCAATCAACATACTATAACGAACCTACTAACCTTATTCAGGACAAACAATCAACGCTATACGTACCCACCACAAGATTGACCACTGCAGACTCATCACCATTTTACCAACAAACTGAAAGAAGCAATTCCGGATATTTCGCAAGGTCGACGGACTAAAGTATTTTAGACATATTCGGCACACGTACCAACTGATCAAATAACAATTTTGTTTAAAATTTATAAAGTCGCATTCCCAAAAGTAAGCTCCCACGTTCATGCAACATTGCACCCATTCGCCCTCACCCCCCTAAATTGTAACTTCTGTCACCCACAGACTTTTAAATTTTTAAAAATGTTTTTTCAAAATGTCATCCCATTGCACGATTTCATTCATATACCAAACTAAACATCCGTTACTTCATGACATCTTACCTGGTTTATAACCACCGTATTGAATCGTAATCGCATGTATCACAGTTTTCTAGAAGTGTGCAATTGCAATCTATCTCTACTACTAAAAATGAGATCAAAAGGTTCCCACGCATATATCTGTCAAGGTCACCCCACTTGGGAAATGCACTAGTGCACTCAAAATGAGATCTGTCTGTCCACCTAATGCGTTTTGACGACACTTGACCAGGAGATGATGTTGGCCATCAGTTTAGAAAACAACGCCCTGGGGTTTATTATCAGGGTTTCCTAAGGGGCTATCTGGAGCAGATCAGGATACTACCTGTGGTTGTTGAACAACAGTACCACAGACAATTGAACATCCTCCTTGGTCTGCCCCATGCTGAGCCACAATGCCACAAATATACCGTCTTCGGAATTCAATGAAGCAACCATACGTTGTACCCATTCTCTGGCTGGATCATATTTGAGAACCAAATTGTGTGGACACGATAAGAAAAGAAGGGTGACCCCCTCCCACCCCAAAAATTTCAAAATCATCTCTGCAGGAGGTCAATTTGCATAAAAATGTATAAATGCCCCCAGGACCGGCTAACCTGAGCAAGAACAATCTGATGTCAAAGGTCACACACACGGACAAAGGTTGCTTTAATTTTGTCAAAAACCCAAACAAGAAAGCTGGGTGACCAAATTGACCTCATACTTGACTGGCAGATCATTTTTGCAACCATAAAACTATTTGCCTCACTGTAAAAAATTGGTACTAAGTAAAATGCACTTTTTCACCCATGTCTAAATATAATAGTAGATGAGTTTGTAGTTTTCAGTCATGATCAGCAACATTCCTACGCAATCTGCAGCAAAGAATTTAAGAACCTCATTAAATGGCTGATCCAAGCAAATCCCATCATTCATGTTCCTCTAAGCCTCCCTTACATAAAGCAATTAAATCAGTCAAACCGTTTGGGAATTTGAAAAGATTTTTGAACGCTTTTTTATTATTCAATCAACAGCAAAATGAAACATATCTTAAGAGAACAACTGAGATGTTACGAAAGAAGCGCCCCAATTTTTTCATGTTTCCTCGAACCCCACACGTTTTTTTGACATATTTGGAAGACTGCTTACCAGGTATTAGATAGCACATGATACTCTGACGATACGGCCGTCTTTAATAAGATGATGATTGGGTGAAGTTTCTGTCGTGCACGACAAAGTCAAATCATGGTTTTCTATAGGGAAGAATTACGATAGCAGGCAAGTTCAAAAGGTTTGCGTTTTTCTTCTGTACTTGTCTGTCCAATCAACCTTCAATGTTCTCTTTATGTGGTCTACACCTGATCCAGTGAAATTTTATAGCAATTCGCTATATCCTAAAGGAAATCTCCTCCGGTCAACTTTAGCTCTCACAGCCAAATGGGATTGCTAAAATATTGGTTCAAACTTTACATATGGGTTTTGGGGTGAAGGCCGATCTATCAGATGAAAACGGTCATTCCTTATATCGGGCCACCCCCCTGTAAGAGCATTCGGTATTCAAGTCACACCATAACGATTTAAAACGGGCTGTTACCAGGCAGAATCCCTGTAATAAAATACAAATAAAAGATTCCTTGACAACATATACTAATTTCAGAATTCTTCGTCATAGTCATTTTTACGTTGTTCATCTTAATGGCGATGTCTAGTTTGGATTTATTGGCCAAGCACCACCTGTTTTGCCTGTTTTACGCTCTCTATGAGTCCATGTTTTTTATTGTTAGTGTACCCTCACCGTCGGTGTTTTTTATTTCAAACCGCTCAAGACGGTATGCATGTGTGGACTTGCCTGATCGCTTTGTATTTCTAAACTCTCTCTTTTGAACATTAATAACTTTTGTCTATGTACGTTCATGTTTTCGCTGGGGGCTATCTTATTGAGTAACATATCCATATGACGTAAAATTGCACAACATTTCCTAAACTATCCATACTGTAGATTTTTAGAGAGATATAAATTGCACTAATATTTTTTCTGCAACACTGCTATTTGAAAAGTAGGTCAACCCAAGCGAATAGAGCAGGTAGCCTTTAGGCACCCTGTCGCCCAAAAAGTGCTCTCAAGGTGATATTTCAGGAGGGTACTGTGGGTAGCACAGCATTTTGTCTCATAGAAACTGATGGTACCTAACAGAATTTTTTGTTGACAAAATTGTCATTCAGCAAAGTTGATTTTAATACAGGATCAGTATAATTTCTAGTGATGGTTTGATATTTGGGCAGTCTTGTTGGATCAGGGTTCATTATAAGATGTAAGGCACTATCGCCTAACAACTGGCCACGGCTGGAGGAGTCTATAAAGTGCACACAGCTGTAGCTTGACCTCCTTGGTCATAGGACTGAAGCCCCTGGGCCGTCTGGTGCGACGAGACCCCCCTCCCCCCAGATGTGGGCACTTTTCTATAGTTGACATCCCTTTAACCTTTCCCTTTCCCTTCCTTCCTCCCTGAAGATAGGCCAGAGATGGCGAGGGGTGTTAGGGTAGGAATAAAGTCAATGGCAAGTATACATATACTTCTTTTTGACTAACAACCAGTAATTTCCTGGTAATTCAACTCACCTTCTGTTAGCATGGTCAGTGGGTCCTTTGACCCAATTCTCTTACATGTCATAAGTCCCTTTGAAAACACTCCCTTGGGAACCCCTTGACCAACTCCTTCAGCATTGACCTTGATACAAAGAATCAGTGCTCATTCCAATGCTGTACAATCGTTATTTTCCAATTGTTAAATTCAGCGCTTTTAAATTATAAACATATTGGGATGAATATTCATAGCCAAGGTAGCTTCCATGGATTTTCTGTTCTGCTTGTTTTTGTTTAAAATGTTATTTTAAATTAAATCAGGAATCCAAATAATCACACCCTATAATACAAAATGTCTGAAAACATGTTTGTATGCTGATTTAGCCACAGTTTTGGTGTCTTAGATGGTGAGTGACTATGATAACGTAGTGGGCCAATTATTATATGAATGAATTTGGTAATTCTTACATAAGTTCACTGGCCAGAGCTCTCTAATTGCTCTGGTAAATCAAAGTTCATTTAAGGAAATTGGCTTTGATATGGATTAGCATCTAGGACAGAGTTAGTTGAATGGCCTCGATGCCCATGCCTTCTCCAGTTTGATATAAAAACTCCTTGGTTGGATCAACATAAAAGTGTCTTAAGTGGATTCAAAACATCTTGGAATATAAAATCAAATGTGTACTTTTGCCAATAGCAGGAATACAAAAGATAAGAGATTCACTACTTGAGACAGGCGTGTAGGTTGGATTTGAGGATGTGGGTGTTCTCAGAGAAATACAGCAAAACTTTAAAGGGCATTTTGTGACCCACAGCCTTTTCCCCATTCCCTTCTCTCCTCCACCCCCCCCCCCCTTCCCCTCTGACTTACCTCAAACTGTTGGATTTTTTTAAATCATCTGAACTGTTTGCCTAATCTTACTTGGAAATTTGATCTACTCTGGAAGAAAAATCGTAATTTTGTATTTTCTGTCCGTCAACGGACAGAATATTACAACACAGTAGCTAATGGGGCACCGTGATACACACACATTTGCTCATAACATCAAAACGCTTCATCAGAATCAACTGAAATTTTGGAAGTAACCTTTTTTCAAGGATATTTAGTGAACCTAAGCAAAAATTAATAGTATTCTGACATGTTTTCCCCCTCTCCACTGTCTATGTTAATCTATTATAAATTGGAAATTATGTTTCATTGAACCACCAATTTGTGCTGAAAATTTGATGTTGAATATGTTGTTTTCCACTTTTGTTACAAGGTATCCTGAAAAAGTTCTTGGTTTTGAGTGAAAATTGCTTGGATTCAGATTGTCCTGCATCCTTTTTTATGGCTTCTATATATTTTCCACAAATAGGTTAGTCAAATTTCCATGTTGTATTTGCTTCCCTTCTTTCTAATCCTGATGAAAGCAAAACCAAAGAGGGGAATCAAACACCAGAATGCATTTTTCATGCACTGTATTTCACGATAAATCCCCAGTTCCGGGCCCCCAGATAAATTGCTTTCCCCGCCCATTATCTTGCATGAAACTCAATTTAGACTGCTTGAAACAGGTGTGTTTATATTTACTAAAGTAATTCCGTAAGTACCCGTAGGATAAAAACCTCCCAACATGAATACCTTAACAAGTTCAATGTTTTAAGTCTGAGATAAGGTCCTGGGATAATGTCAAGATTACCATACAATATACCCTGAGAATTTACTGTGCATGCACTTGGAAATTGACGGTTGTAAATAGGATTAGTTATGATGTTGGTACATCTATGGTGTTAGATACTGGGCATGATACATTTATGGTGTCAATGTTGAAGCAACAAACAGGTTTAATCATTGCTAAGTTGGAAGGTGAGATTACCAATGATGTGCTTAATCAGGATAATCTCTGTATATAAACCAGTTTAACCTTGTGACAGAATGCTAAATTCATGTAGTGAAAATGCACTAAACATGTTTGACAGAATCCAATCCCAGGAGGATTTTACCATTGCCAAACTTGAAGGTATGCCAATATTTGTCACATTGAAAACCAAACACTGGTGGGTGAAATATCATTTAGTTTGGGTTTCTGAATTACCCCAGTTTGGGATCTCCAAATGCATTACTCGGCGATGAAACTACTGACACTCGGCTAAAACAGGTTTTGAGTGCATCTTTAAGATTGGGTCTCTCCCAAGTGATAAAATTTGACTTCTGTGATGGTGTACATTGGAATTCATTAACTGGCTTAATGGGGTTGGTTTCACCAGATGAACTAGTTTAATCTCATGTGATAAAAAGTTATACTCTGTTGTTGTGGCACCACTCAAGAAGACTGCAGATGATGTGATGGAGGGAAATGAGTTGGAATTAGGGAATTTTAGTTCTGAGATGTATAAAAAATATACTAGCCATGTTTCTTATGTGTCCCTTTATTTTCTAGACATCTCACTTGTGAATACCTTTTCAACCAAAGGTCATAATATAGACATGGGATTTTCAATAAAATAAAGCTAAAATACTTGTAGTATATGATATATAAAAAAAGTATGCGTCGACTCAAACTATTTTGATCACACAATGCTTGTAAAAGTGGAATTTTTTAACATTTTTTGGTTGTCAATTTTCATGATCAAGAAGCCAGCAACAAACTTGAAAACCACAAAATTATTGAAGGACGTCATTGATTTGCTAAATCTGAAATCGAAAAAAATATCAAAATAAGATTTTTGCATGTTTTGTAACAAGTTGCCTCTTTTCTTTCTTTTCTGCCATTTTTTCAGTTTGAAAAGCTAACTTATGACAACTCTACAGACTTATTCACTTTTAAGTTATTCCTGCAAAATATCAAAAAATTTTGTATTCACTTCAGTTCAGGTGATCCACGTAGTGTCTTTAAGTGCGTAGGTGCATGTAAGAAATTAAATTTATGAATTTCCATATAAAAAAAACAGTGAAATGGTTTTTGTTGGGTACGACAATAATTTTTTGTGAAAAAAATTTTTTTTACATACTCAAATAGACTTCATTAAGGGTGCATACGAGTTTTTGAGTACCTCTGATGCCTGAAATTCTCAAAATTAGGCATGCTCTCAAAACCACCCTAATACAACCCTTAATGCTATATACATCATTGTTTTGAAGCACTAGCCAACACAGATTTGAATGCAGAGCAAAGTGAGCTTGAGTTTGTCAATTTACTAAATACACCAGAATTCATAATATTTTGTAATTAGTTTGTCTCCACAGATTGACCTGGTTTAAACATGTAACAAATGTTACATGTATCCCACTAGTGGATACCCATATGTAACAGGTTAATTTCCAAGACTAGTATTATTTTACCAATACATAATTCATTAACTAATAATCAAGGGTTGGTCTCTATAGATCACCAGTGTCAGCATATACAGATACAGTCAGTGAGTCATGCCTACTTCCCTGGTACGTGTTTTCCCAGTATGACCCACATGTGATGTATAAACATATGGATTAATAACCCTGGCCGTTATTATACATGAGAACTCAGATTATTACCCTCGCCAGGAGAATATTTGAAATACAGGTAATTAGTCCATATGATACAGATTTTCTTCTACTAAAATATTTTGGATGATCAGGCAGACAGCTGCCAATTTGGAACTGATAATAGTTCCCACCTGCCCGGGAGGGGTGGTCTGGATTTTGGTTTGGGTGGGGTCTTGATTTTAGTTTGGTGGAGGGTTGGGTGGGCCCTGGGATCCTGAAAGTGGTGGACTTTGAACATATACCAATTTTTGATATAAATTTTGGATTGACCATGATTTATTGGTCATATGTGAGGTGCAAAAAAATTGGCTGAGACGTAACGAGCCCATATTTTAAACCTTATAGTAATAAATATTGTTGAAAAAATGGTCCAATTTTATCATTATCATCATTTATGTTTTGTAATCTGATCTTTTCCCACACTTGGATCCACACAAACTATAATGAAAAATGAGACCCAACAGATACACCGATTTTTGAAAAAAACTGAGACGGCCAAAATATACAAATGGGCTGAAGTGTGAACACTATGATACAGATTTTTCTTAGGAAACAGATTTTGGATGATCAGGAAAGACAAGCTGGCCGATTGGAACTGATAATAGTTCCCACCTGCCCGGGAGGGGTGGTTCTTATTGTGGTTTGGGTGTGGGTCTTGATTTTATTTGGGTAGGGTTTTGGCTGGGATCCTGAAAGTGGACTTTTGAAATATCCAATTTTGATATAAAATTGGATTGATTGATCCCGTATTTATTGGTCAGTATGTAGATAACAAATAAATAATGGGCGAGACACAGTCGAGCCAATATTTTAAACTTACGTAATAAATATTGGTTCGAAAAATGTCCAATTTTATCATTTAGTATTATGTTTGGATCTGAGCTTTTCAACACTTGGATCATACAAACATAATAATGAAGAAAATGAGACTCCAAAGATCTCCAAAGATATCCAATTTTGAAAAAAAATGAAAAGCACCCAAAAATATACAAATGGGCTGAAGTGTGAAACAATTTCAGTTCAAAATTAAGAGTGCATAAATTTTGCTTTGAAGCAATGAAAATGAGCACACGTTTTTGAAGACTTTTTGAGAAAAGCGGGGAAAAAACTTCTATATACCACATAATACCAGTTTTTGTTAATTTTATGACCCATAGATTTACCAAAAGACCTGAAAGTGTTTCCCTTCTTGGCCACACATCCAAGTACCCATCTTTCTACTAAGAGCCACCAGGTGCAGGCCCTACATAATGCAAGTTAAAAGTGTATCACAAGAACAGTAATACAGGGCACAAGTTCATGGGGAATTACAGGGAAATCTGATGTGTGAAATATTGAGCACATCTTATTAGTGAACATATCCTGATGATTCCATTTGAAGTTGTCTCTCTTCGGCCACATTAGGAAACCACCCCTCAGGTGTTTCCTGAATGAATTATTCAAAATCTCATTCTGTGTTTTTTGCTTTATGCTACATTTTGGCAGCTTAAAATAGGTAACCAGGAAATCCATCACAAAATGCGATATCTGTCACGTTTGGCTGCCTATCATGGTCATGGGGTATTTTGCGGCTAATAGAGTTATAAATATGCTAGAACTCTTTAAGGTAAGGATGTGCTGTGAACTCCTGGAAACCCCTGTGGAATAGTCCTGTCTGAAATGTATGCATTTTGGGGGAAATGTTTGATATTGGGAAATGTTAGGTAATGGATGACTGAACTGCAGCTGATTAACGATATTAAAGGGCCATGTCCCAATCACAAATAGCCTCATTCCCAGGACTCCGATTTCACCAGAAGTGCTCAATATTTAGGTGTTGAAAGCTTTTTTTCCCCATTTAGGCGTACCCTGTGAAATCTTAGCGCTGAAAGTTTGGTTTGGATGTTATGTTAAAAAACTTGTCCTATTTTGAAAATGGATTGAAATTTATCGGTGTGAAACTTGGGGTTTGGGGTCAAGGTCGTTTAATCAAGAGGGAAATTTTATATAATGAAATAGGCCCATCCCCCTTTTATAGTGTGTTCACTATAAGATGAAACTTGACCTTTGATGAAGTACATTGAAATAACACTAGGGAAGACAAAGTCATAAGGCAGCCCAAGAGTGAATGTACTATAGTAGCTATAGTGTATTTTGGCACAACTTGGAGCATCTCATTTGTGTAGAATATAGGCCTAAGTGGCAAAAATGGAGTCATGTTTCCATCTTACACTGGACAGACTACAGAAAAGTGTAAAATCCCCATCTCCCCCAGCTACGGTAACCTACCCAATCCTGATTCCAGAAAATTGTATATTATTCAATTTTCAGACAAGTTTACCTTTCTGAGAAAGGGTGCAAAAAAGTGGTATTATTTGCATGGTTTGAAAGAAGTACATCTATACACATGCATACTTTGTAAGAGACTAGTTTCATAACTAATAAATATACTGCACTAATAGGACAATTTACCTTTTTTTAAAGTTCAACATCGATTAAAGAAATTATATAAAAAATGAATTCAATCAAATAACATTGTAGTCTCTGTGTATTTGTAATCTTTAAGGCTGGTATTCTGAAAGGGAGACTAACTTTAGACCTGGGTTTAAACCAGGTTTAGTCCTACAAGAGTGGACCTTTTTTTGTTCAAAATGATGTAAAAGTTAAATGTAACGTGTGAGAAAATTCCTCATGGATGGGCAGTTGCTGCCCATCCATGAAGAATTTTCTCACCCGTTACAGAATATTTTTAGAACATGTTGGAAGGAAAAAGGTCCACTCTTGTAGGACTAACCTTGGTTTAAACCCAGGTCTAAAGTTAGTCTCCCTTTCAGAATACCAGCCTATGTCTTCAATCAGAGTAGTCTCCAATGCAGTCAGTATTATTATGGCCATGTGTAGGAAAATCTGTGTAAAAAAAAACAACCACCAAAAACATTTTTGCTCTTAATTTAAAAAAAAAGTGATGCTCATATTTTTGTCACATTAGCAGTACCAGTTTAAAGATAAGTAATCATTTGTTGAAGTCAGCTAAGAATTTTTTATAGAAACTTAGCTCTCCAATTTTGTGGAAGCAGCTAGCAGTACATCTGGTATTGTATTCAATTACATATAAAACTGTTGCGGTAGCAATTCCGTACAGTTGTGTTGCACTATTTCCTGTAAATACTCTGATGGACTTTGACTAGGCTCTGTAGCATCCATCAAATGACACATTGTATGTATGGTGTGAACAAGTGTCTTGGGAAGCCAAATATTGTCTTGGGAGCTTCCCTGACAATCCCTCATTTGCAGCTTTCTATGGGAGGCAGGGAAGCGAAGACAAATTGTGAAGAGGAAAATGCTCCTTGAAATTCTCCTCATATAAGTTATTGATCCAAGTATGCACTGTGTAGGTTCAAAACTCACCCTGGTGTGTTTGTGGTATCATGAGCAATATCAAGAGGGCATTGCATTGATTTCCCAGTACACAGGTGAATGCAAAGTCCTGAACTGTGCCTTGGGAGAATGTGCTGTGGGATTTGATGCTGAAAGGGAAGTACTCTTCACTAGAGAGTAACTGCTGATACCGCATCATAGAGTATAGGTTTTGTGCCGTATCTGGCGCAAGAACATTAAAACTCTTTTTTGGCAAGGTATTGTCTAGTCTTTGGCATGGTGTCACTTATTTCTATTATAACAAGGGAATTTTTGGAAAGCGGAATTCATACAAATCACATAGGAAATTCTTTCCTGGTTTGAGGAAGTCCAAAGGCACGTATGTATTGCTTCTAGTCTTGTGATTGTGCGAGTTGGCTTGAAATACTCTATATGCCCTTATTTCATGTAGAGAATGTTTCACGATTTAAATTTTTATTGAAATTACAGGAGCTGTTATTTTTAAGGTGTAAAAGTTAGGGTTTACATGTGTTAAGAATAGGATCTTTTGAGGGATCACATGACCGGGCACATGACCTTATTGAGGTGAAATTTTCCCCAAACTGGTGCATTGTGGGATTGACTCAATACACCGTATGGGTGAAAAGCGTCCTTGATTTAAAACCCAGTGGGCCTCACATGAACACTTTTCAAAGAACAATGGAATTACCTGGTGTTATGCATACAATCAATATTTTACATTCTGGAGTCAGTGTTATTCTTTGTCCTAATTTATGAATTTCAGACGTCTGCTGGCAAATTTGTCCAAAACATATTTAAAGTATGACAATTACTACTCCGTGCAGAATATGTTGAAACAAGTATTGTACAATCATAGTGTTTCCTTGTCTGTGCTGTTAAGTGCCAATTATGATTCAGTAAAGCGTAGCGCTTATAATAGAAGTTAACTCAGTGGAGGCCTGTTGTCATGTCTTAGCATCTTCCTTTTGTTCTTTGTTGCTTAGTATTTCTCTGTGGCTTAGCTGTTCCTTTGTGCACTGCTTGGCTGCCCATGCTGCGATAGGCTAGTAAAATTAATTAATCAAAATAAAGTCTTAACCCACCACTAATTGCAAAAAAAAAAAAAATTGTGAAATTGCTCTTAGAAACAGTAAAAAAATAACATCTTAAAAGTCACCATTGGTAGATAAGGGTGGAACATGCAAAAAGAGGGAACAAATCTGATAATGAATTATGTAAGGGCATGCACCTGTGTAAAAACCAGGAAAGAATCCATGGTGGGAATCTTGCTTTATAAGCCAGCAAAGGTGTTATAGCGCCCTCTATTACCCAATCTCCACATAGATTTGTGTAAAACTACATCAAAACAAAATCCTGTTTGTCTTCAGTGATGTTCATAATATGTAGGTAGTGGAATAAATAATCTGAATCGGGTATCAAAACTGTCTCTTTGTATTTGTTTAGTAAGGTTTGTCTTAATAAATGAGGCTCTCAAACAGCTGTGTTTGGCTTAGTAGTTCTTAAACTAGTTCCTTATTCTGAAATATTAAAAACCTTGGTGTTGAAACGATGTCAGCATATAAGTCAATCTGCAAAAATACTGTTGTAGCTGACAGCACATCCCAACTTTCAGCGTACCCAGAAATATGTCAAAAAGTCAAGTTCATCTCATTATGAATCACCACCAAACTATGCGCAAAATGACTAAAACATTCACAAAGTCATAGGTACTATAATTTGTTCGGTGTCAAAGTAGCAGAACCTCGTAACATTGCAAATTAACGTACAATAATATTACCGGCAACACAAAGGCAACAGGCCAACCTGCTTATACGTGTATTTGATGCCTGCATTGCCTGCCGGGCGTTTGTCTGTGGAAACAGGCGTAAATCAAGGATTTCTATGACAAATAGACAAACATAACCTGAGTGATTCCCACCAATGTAATATCGATCAAACTGTAACTCAGGGATGGTTTCCAACATGACTGCGGGTCATTTGGGATTCATCCCGAAAGTTAATTGACCCAAGATAAGATGCATTGAACCTGCATATGCACATGAACTTTTCAATCTTTTTGGTGTTCCAAAATTCTCTGTCATGCTCCCTCCTTTTGAGGTGTCTAAGTTGCTTTTTTGCTGTCAAAATCACCTTTCCCACAGTACAGATAAATGTTGCAAAGCCCTTTTGCCCAGTTGAGGTATAGTGCCAGAATTGATGGATTAGCTCGAGTAAAAAAAGTTTATCATCCCTGCCAGCTTGCATCCATTTTTTTTTCATTTTCAATTTCAGGCATACTTTTAAAAAGATATTTCATCAGAAGTAAGTTGCTTGTAATGGCTTTGCTAATATTCCAAAGCACATAGGATCATTTTCTTATCAGGCGTATGAAAGTCGATGTTATGTTTCCCGTAACCCGCCCGCGTTATGATTTTCTGCACACGTGTGAGATGCTGAAATCCCTAAAAAGTTCATTATTTTGTGTTTAAAAAAAATCAAGGTTTCTTCTTGTGATCACATCTTGTGAATGTGATTTTAGTAGATTTTAAATCAAAGAACAGTTGCAAAATCATTTCTAAATGGAGGGTGGTGGTTTGACACAAAGCATGCTGAAGGTTGGTGAAATGGCTGTTTCTGTTTCTTCAAATTTACGAATAATGAATAATGAAACAGTTGCCTCATTATGATTTGCAAAAAATAGGAAACATAACATTGACTTTCATCGGTCCAGATCTATAAAGTAAATGCCTGCTCATTTCCTATGTTTAGGCCAATGAAAATCAATGTTATGTTTCCCGTAACATTTTTGCAAATCATAATGAGGCAACTATTTCATTTTTCATTATTCATTATTCTTAATTTTGCAGTAATGGCCATTTCACCAACCTTCAGCGTGCTCTAATTACCTATAATATTGTGTAAAAACACCACCCTACTTTTAGAAATGATTTTGCAACTGTGCTTTGGTTTAATATCCACTAAAATCACATCACAAGATGTGATCACAAGAAGAAACCTTGATATTTTCTTTAAAATACAAAATAATGAACTTTTAAGGCATTTCAGCATCTCAAATGCGGGCAGAAAATCACAATGCGGGCGGGTTACGGGAAACATAACATCGACTTTCATACGCCTTATGGATATTTTAGCTTATTTTTCAATTTCGAAAACTGACGTGACCCACCACTTACTTTTTGCAAAATATGCAGACTATATACATTTCCTTTTTATTTTTTTTTTATTTTGGCCTCATAAAATTGTCAGAGATGAATAATCAGCGCCTTGTGCAGGTAAAAGGCAGAAATATTAGAGCAAAATGATATTCCAGGAGGGGTGGGAAAGTTCAGAGAATAGTTCGTGACATCATTACATAAATACCATGTGTGAAAGTAACTTGCGCAGGGTAGCACTGCATTGGAAATGAATTTCACATGTGAAATACTGGAAGATAGGATGGATGACAAGGAAAGAAAGAATAAGGTAGGGACCAAAAGTTGCTAAAGGTGTCCAATTTTTCTAAATGCTCAGATTCCATTGGTAAAAGTATATTGTTTATTTCCTCCATTTCTCTCATTTGGAAAGGATCCTATGTGTGGAGTAAAAATGTACCTAATGGTATAATGACTTATTTTGCATGTGTATTATGTTATATGTCACTTTATACCATATAGATTTGAGCCTCCCGAGAAAAGGACCTGGAAAACTCTAAAATTTCCAATTTAATTGTAGAATCATGTTTTGGAGTTCAGGGGACAATTAAAGTATTAAAAAAATGAAAAGCTTGGGTCCTGAAGTTACCAGTTTACTAAGGGCACAGCTCTAGGGTATAGCAGCAAAGATCGGACAGAAAAATTTTATGAATTTTCTTTCATTTATTTCATGGATTGACATTGAGAAAACTTGGCTTTTTTTTTTAAAGGTGCAACGAGAGATTTTGAGGCACCCAAATATTGTGTCATAATTGCAATTTCAAATAGATTAGACACTTGATAGATTTCTTACCTTGTATTATGCTACAGAAATGTCTTAAAAAAGAGAAAAAAGGTGATTTTGATTTGCTTATATTTCAATGTAAAACATAGGCTGAATTTCATATTTGCTCCTATACGAAATTAAAAATTGCAAAATTTTTGTATCAAAGAAACATTTCTCAGCTTAATCCTTTCAGATGGGAATATCTTTGATGGAAAGCTTTACATCAGGGCAAAAATCAGAACTTTCGATTTTTAAGGGACACCTGATATGTGAAATCTCTCGTTGCACCTTTAATATGAAATGTTTTTAGTGATTGCTGTGAAGCTTGAAATTTAAAGGATTTCCATTCCAGAGATATAAGTGAGATTGTTGTGTAAGTAAACAATTGTTTGATGGAATTGATCTCTTTCCATAGAAGCAGTAGTGACATGATACTTAATGTCTATGAATTATTTTGTAATGCGATTCTCTCCTTGTTAGCTGTTGTAAATATGAGACAAACAGAATGTCATTCATACCATCAAGTTTGACAGTATGCAAAAATAACGTCTTAACCATCATAATGTTCTACACAAAAACAGTAATCTTAAAGTAGACACATTAAGCCGAACTGCCAAACACAAATACGTATTTGAGATTGTGATTCTCAAATTGTATCCTGCCTTGGTAATTCCTCCTCCATTTTGTACAGCACCAACCCTGCCGTAGGAGACATTTTGAGTGCATAGTCTGTTCACTTGAAGATGGAGCATGACCTTTGGTAAAAGTGCATTAAGTTATCACTAGAGGTTGTCATAACACCATCTAGAGGTAAACATACTGGTCCATATTCATAAAAACAGACTAATTTTAGTCCTGGACCAGAGGATGTTTTGAACCAATCCCATAATGCATTGCAAAGTGCCTATACTGTACTGTACTAAACACATCTAAAATGAGCATAAGTGCCAGGGTTTTTTATGTGTTAAAAATAGGATTTTGTGGGATCACATTCCCCTATTGAGGTGAAATTTCCCAAAACTGGAGCATTGTGGGATTGACTCAATACACCCTCTGGTCTTGGACTAAAATAAGAGTTAGTCCTACCAAACAGGATCCTTTACCCTTTCCTATATACCATATAAAATGCAAAAATATGGGGATAACCATAGATTGGATTGGTTCTTATTATAAAATTTTGTTTCTTTGTCACTCCATAGAGAATGCAAGTGAAAAAAAGAAAACAGGTCCCATCCTGTAGGACTAGCCTTAGCTCTAATGTATTTTGCCATAACTTGGATGTCTTGGACTGTCTCCTCTGATAGTTTGTGTTGCAGAAGAATAAGGGTCATATTCCATCTTATGCTAAACATGGTAGAGTCACATAGGAAACATGAACACTCAATTTCACTTAGTGAATTAAATAGCATTTTTCAATATCATGGCCATCAATTACACAAACATCTGTCAAGATACGAGCGGTTCATCAATTCACATCAACACAAGCAGGATCTGGTGTATAACTTACGGATTTGCTACCCTCATCGGAGCATGATGCTGGGGTTTGGACAAGTAATGCGGGTAGTGATAACGGTGAAGATGAAGAGCTCGTCCAAATGACAGATCAAAATAAGATTAATAAAAATGGCAGATGGGATTGCCAGGTATCGGCGTGGGCATGACCCAGTGCTTGATTTTGATTGCTTTGTAAATCCAAAGTGGGTAGAAATTTGTGTAGAGTTTGACTACAGAAGTTTGGTTTCGCAATTTAAGTTGGAAAATTACTTGAGTGTAATGTTTTCCAGATGAAGTGAGATACATTTTAGCCTCTATCCCATAACTCGCCCTTGTACTGTAATGTTTATTTTGTTTTCTTTGTTTGTTCCAAATCAGTAAAAAAAATAATTTGTTCCACCATGGGCTGTGGGGTCAGCCATTGTAATACACAGTCAGTCCTAGTATATAGCACCCCCATTTTTGTGTCGGTTGCAAGAGGGCACCTAGGAATTGCTTTGGCAGTATGCCTGTGTGTCTGTGTATCTGTCTGTGTGTCTGGTAAAATGTTGACCCAGATGTTAACCCTAAACATAATTGCCCGCTGTTTCCACATTCATGCACACATTTTCATGCCACTTGCATGTAATGGTCCTTGAGTAGTGCCCCACAGTTACCCTCTCAGGAGTGGGGGGTCAAATGGTCATCTAGAGGTCATGGTCCAAAAATGTTCAGAATTATAAAATTGCTTGGTATATCCACATAATTATGTTGATCAATTTTCATAACACTTGCATACAATGGTCCTTGGGTAGTGTCCCACGGGTTGGTGACCTCATGTGACCTTTGTGGCTCCCTAAAGGTCAGAATTATATAATCGCTTGGTACCGTAGTTCACATTCGATTGATTTTCATGACACTTGTTATAGTGGACCATGGGTAGTGTCCCACATGTTGGGACCTCATGTGAACTTGAGTGACCTTTGTGGCCAAAAAAGGTCAGAATTATAAAATTGCTTGGTGTATCCACATATCTCAATCAATTTCTATGACACTAAGATTGCAAATGGTCATTGGTATTTCCGCCACACGCGTTGGTGACCTCATGCGACCTTTGTGGCCTAAAAATTTGAGAATTAATAAAATTGCGTGGTGTATCCACATTTGACATTTTCATGGTCCCTTGGTTAGTGTCCCCCCATGTTTGGTGGCCTCATGTGACTTTGTCCCCATTCACAAACCGGGCAATGGCAGAAGACACATGAGTGAAGCTAACCCTTTTTAAGTACACTTTAAATCGTCCAATTGGCAAGTCGAAGTCCTTGACAGTCTACATTCGACACAAGTTTCACAATATTCCATGTCAACCTTATATTTTTGACCAGGTGCTAAATCCTCTGTCTGAGCACATACCAGACAAATCAAAATTTGTTACTATTTAAAGTATGTGAATACCTATTGTGGAAATGGCCTGGAAATTGAATGTAAATTTGTCACGTAGCTGGCCAGGCTTTGGTCATGCCGGGGTAATTTCCAATGGATTTAGATAATATTTCGGAAGTTGATTGTAAAAGGACTTAGCCTTTTTTGCTGTCTTTGCATATGAACCAATCGGTTTTGGCCGGAAAGTAACTTTGAAAAAATTGTGATAAACTTGCTTTGTTTTAAAGAGTTGGTTAATCTCAGCTTTCTCTATTCTCTTACCCTGAGCACCGCATCTTTTTCAATATATTGGTTACAGTTTGATCGAATACTTGCAAACTTTTTGTTTGGGGAAAGTTTGTTTTGGAGGAGTCGCACTGATAAGAGCACCCGCAGAAAGCATAACAATCCTATGCAAGTCTGTCTGCCAAAAAAGTTATTTCTTCCCTGGCTTTGATGTGGCACTAGCAACTCCCAGGGTGTGTACTCAAGCATTTTTGTGGGTAGGTAAGTGCCACCCGGATTTCAAAATGGTGCTGGGAACTAGTGGATGACTTTTGGCTTAGTTTCATGTCAGAAAAAATGGCTTTGGAGCTTGATTTTCAACAAAATTTGGATGGTATTCAAGGAAATTTGGTCAAAAACAGATTTTTATATAAAGGTGGGTTTCTGGAACTTAAATAGGCTTAAAATGAGGGCCTTATTGGCAGTACATACTCCGTAACCACCTTCAATGTGAGTGCCCGTCCCTTCCTACTATATTACATTTATCTTCGAGTCAGTGACGTCAGCGCATTCAGACATGTTTTGCATGAGCATTTTTGCACCACCTTTATACGCGTGCGTGGATATGCCAGCACTTTGAATCAACGCCCTCATTTTCTTGCCTTGCATCAACTGCATAAACCATGACGTCACTGACTCGAGGAAGGTAAAAGCGCTATAGAAACAAATGGTGTAGCTAGTGAGCAAGGTAAGGTCTGCTAGTTAGATTAAAAGACATTTGGGTCAAGTTTTCCAAAGGTATTAAGTTTTTAATTATAGTATGCCTAATTGGAACAAGTTGTGCAATGCAAAGAAGACTACAGGAAACTCTAACCTAAATCTTGCCCTAATTGTAGCCTTAGCATCCAACGTTAAACAAAACCATATCCTTGGGCATGTTTACGTTAACAGTGGAACACTTTTGAGATCCGTAAAGTTTGTAAATTTAGACATCATTTGACATTTTGTAATTATCGCACCATTCTGGCAGTGAGATTTTGTTTGCCTCCATGTTGACTATTCAATTCCCCTCGCAACGCAATATGGCAACAACTTGCTGCCGGCACGAAATGCAGTTTTTAATGTGATGTTTAGTTGTTAAACACTCGAGGACAGCACAAATTGATGCCCACTCGTCACCTCTCTGCTAGTCTATTTCCTCTCGAGTAGTTTTTTGAGCAGTAAGCTATTGGGATCATCCTATGCATGTTAAACACGTTTTAATTAGGACCGCGACCGTGTTTGCAACACTTCGAAAATAACACTTGATTCCCTATTAGAGAAGATAGATTTTGGAACTGAGTTCTGTATGGTCGTCTGCATGTTTAACCATTTGCCTGGAACAGTGCACTATTGCGCACCATCATGGTTTGTCGTCAAGGGTCGTTCCATGCAGACAGCCTGTTCAAGGTAGTCTAAAATTGGACGTAAAATAGGTCAATCTGCGTTGGTTCATGTAATTCATCAACTCAGACTCTCAGACCCTCTAGTATTCCTTTCACTGATATTGGCTGGCCTATTCTAGCAGAGATCATTGTGTCTGCAGCACTGTTATGGAGATAAAAATTTTTCTGTTGGAGAATGAAATTGGCAGCGACCACTGTTCTTTAGTGTGACACGTATCTGCCGTGCGTGCACAAAGGCAATTTGTTGAGATATCTTTTTTCATATTGTAAGTTGGGTTTTGGGTTGTATTGTATCACAACTTAAATGATGTTGGAGAGATGGAAATGTTAACCAGAGAGGAGTAGGTAGGATGTTAGTTTGTAAGAAGAGGAGAGGATGAAGGGAAATCTTTCCAGAGTTGATTTCAAAATAAATCCAACCTCATGGATGCCTCTTTCATTTGGCTTGGTTTATAGCACTTAAGTTTTGGCAAAGAACTACAGGTCTAAATCCACTTTTGATCCGGTTTTCATGTATTTTTGTAAAATTCCGGGATTTGCAAAAAAAAAAAAAAACAAAGCTTTTTCTACCTAACCTAAGGATTTTTTTACTGGCTAACCTGGGCATTAATTATAAATGGGATGCTTTTATATATTTAGCATTGTAAAAAATGCTATACAAGACAAAATCTGTGTAGCAGTTACTTCAAAATGGGTAGCATTTTGCTATGCTAAAAAGGGGAATTTGTACACTGCAGGAGGAGATTTTTTTTAGGATACGCATTTCCCTCAAATTGCACTAAATCGGCTGTAGACCACCTACCTAGAATATTTGGAAGGTTTATTGAACAAACAAGTACAAAAGAAAACCGCAGACCTTGTTTTGAACTTGCTTGCTATCGTAAGCAATAGCCCCATAGAAAACCATGCTTTGAATTTCTGTTGTGCACGATAGAAATGACTAAATCATCATCTTATTACATAAAGAAGGCGTATTCGGCTTATTCGCTTCAGGTGTGATCTAATACATTGGTAAGCATTCCAAATATGCAAAAAAAAAACCAGTTTCAAACAAAATTGGGAGCGCTTCTTTCTGGAATGTCCTCATGTCTCTTTAATGCAATGAGATTTTGACAATCAGGGATGTCTCCAATTGCCAAGAAGTATGTATTTTGGTGGAAAAGAAAATCAAGTCGGCCTTGGTGTTTTTATTCTAATTAGCATAAGCATTTTGGTGGCGCTATTCAAAATTTGTTTTCCCCCCTTAAATCGTACTGGAGTAACTTTTTTTAATTTTTTATTTCAGCAATGTAATTGTATTTTTGTCCTACTCTTATGAGCCAAATTTTATGGAAAAAGTCCATCAGGAAAGTGATTGTTCATTTTTGGGTGGGAGAAATGGCTGTGTGTCATAAAAATCAGTTTTTGGACAGCCAATTTGAATCTGCATAACAGATTCTTTTTTTTTTTCTTATGTGGTCGTGTTGATGTACCCCATCAATGACCAGAGTTTTGCTAAAAAAATTCAATGGCAAAATGGTTTTCAGAGGCCCCTCATGCACCAACAGGAGTATAGAAGACCTTATAGGCCAAGAGTATTAATAAAATAAACAATGGAAAGGTGGAAATTTCTGGGAACAAGCTGAAAATGTCAGAATTGGTGCAGAAATGTGTCTAGAATAATATACTAAAAGTCCCCAAAAATAAAAAAAAAAAAAAAAAAAACATCAGGAGTATAGAAGACCTTATGCACTTGAGTGTTAATTCCTCAAGAGTGGTATAGCTGTAAATCTTAATATTTGTCTTGAGAAAAAAATCAATTTCTGTAATATAAATCAGGGATCTGCAATTTTGTTAGCCTGGTCTTTGTTGTATGTTGACTTATGTACTAAAAGTTAAAGGAGGATGACCTGATTTAAGTATATAAAGTTTTCATCTTGAGAGATGGGCTCACCCCAAAACCCCCGCTGTAAAACTTGTGCACCAACATTTCAACCTGTTTTGATGTGAGAGCTAAAAATGTGTTGTGTAATCTCATAGGTACGCATAAATTAATATTGGTTGACCAAATGGGCACATTTTTGCTCATGAACACCAAACTAAACAGCATTTAGCCCTAAACACAGGGTAAATGAAAAAATAGTAGCTTTCCTTCTGATACCAAAATGTTGACAACTTCAAGTAAAATCTGGGGTTCTGGGGATGAGGCCTATTAAACAATTGGAACCATGGACCTTTACGAAGCCTAGTATTTCATTAAAGCTCAAATGTCAGAGAAGATTATTGTTAGTCACATAGTTTCATAAATCCTTAAATTTCATTGTTCTAACTAGATCCATATATTGCATTCTAAGAATATTCCTATTGTCAAGAAGTTGTAGCACTAAGTGATAAAAGAACTAGTATTTGTTTACCCTTATTATATCGACACAAATCATTGCGGAACTTAGTTAAAGGAAACTACATTCCTAGTCTTACAACGAGCACGTCTGAAGTGATTTGCAAAAGAAATCAAAGTGTGTTTAGCTGCTACCTTTAGGAAAAAAGTAAATAACGGAGAAAATAATTGGAAAAGGTGCTTTGAAAGAGTGGGGTTTGCAGCTTTAATAGTAATCATATTATAGTGTGCGCTACCCAGGCTTGTCATGCTACAATGAAGTTGAATTTAGCGGTCTGCATCGCTGCAGAGCTAGCAATATTTGGCTGGGAGCGCAACGGAACCCACATTATTGTGTGCAACACATTTAAATATATTCCCAGAATCGACGTGATTATTTGAATCCAGTGTTTGCTAAGAATCGATATTCATTTCAATATTCATGGTATGCATTTTGTGCAGAAGGCATGAAATGATGGTTATTTTGCACGGCAGTGCATCGCCAATTTTACACATAAATTACCCGTTTTATTATGGGTCTTTTAAAATTGATAGGATTTGGATTGGAATGGTTTGGAAATAATTGACTGGTCTCCAGTGAATTATGGCATCTTCTAATGTAGTGTTTGTATTAGCCTGCTTGTCACAGACACAGTCCAAATATTTTCAAATTTAGAAGTGATGAATTATAAGACAGTGAACTCATCAGCCTATAGTTTAAAGAAATACGAGGACATTTCTAGAAAGAAGCGCCCACAATTTTTTTTTAACCTGGGTTTTTGCATATTTGGAATGCATACCGATGTATTAGTTCACACCTGAAGTGAATAATTTGATTATGCTGTCTTTATGTAATAAGATTATTAACCCTAATGTCCCTCGTGGAAAATGTGACACTCACCACAAAAAGTGAGGTAGCGGTATTTTTGTTGTCAGATCTAGGAGCAATTTCCCACTAATCCAAGGCAGGGGTCCACTCCATGATTTTTTTGTCAGGTGCGTTTTGAAGCGATTACGGGATGTTAAGGTTAAGATGATGATTTTGAATTTTCTGTCAAAGTAGGCTTTTCTATGGGGTCGATTACGATAGCAGGAAGTTGGGGGAACGGGTTGGCGCAGCGTATCTTCCCTCGACTTTCACCAATGATGTCCCGGGTTCGATCCCCGGTAGGGGCTCGTTCTTTGTGGCTTTATGTGAATTCACGGTTTCTCGATCCATACTGGTTCCTGCAGGTTTTCTAAAATATTATAGTTTCTCAGATGTGCTGAGCGCCTTTCATGGCTGCCGCACAGCGCCTTGAGCACGTTTACGTGGATATGTCACGTGTTAAAAATAACATAGTTTTGGTTTTCTCTTTTACTTGTTTGTCTAATAAACCTTCGGAACTTTCTCGGTAGGTGTTCTACAACCGATTGAGAGAAATTTGTATCAAAAAAAAACCCTGTCCCTTCAAGAACTAAACAAACACGAGTTACTGAGTTTTTGTTTATTTGTTTGAACAAATAAATATGGTCTAGCACTGCAATTACTAACTCAAGGCCGTGAGTTTGAGTCCTGTTGCGGCCATTGTATTGTGCACTTAGGCAAGGGATTTCATTTGTCTCTCTCTCTGTGTAGTGAAAATGAGAAACAATTAAGAAATGTCACAATTTAAGTACTGATAAGTTCAATCGTGTTTAATCAGCACCCACCTAGTCAGAGCAGAATAATTCTAATGATTTCCTTGTGGATAGTGGAATAATTTGTTAAACACAATGATGCTTGGATTATGCGATGTAGATGTGCTATATTAAAACACAAATTGATTTTATTTTTTCATAAAATGACATGTCCATATATGTTTATCTTCACACCTTGTGGTATGCCTTGTTATTACACATTGATGCCATTCTCAATGGGTGTGCAGTGTTCAGGGTGCCTGTCAATTTCAAGTCAAGCTACAGAAAGAAAAGTAAAATTCAACGCACATCCTATCAGAAACGCCAGAGCGATGCAGTCGGATGGGGTAATTGGGTTAGTTAGGTGTGAGTGATATCATTATGTTCTCTAGAGGCCTTGTTGAGCTCTACTCTGCCTAAAAGTTCACCAGATAGCTTAATAAAAGTATGTATTACCTGAATGCTTTTATCACGACCCGACTATTGTAGGTTTTGATTTCATATCGGAATAGTCGTTCCAATTTCTAACCCAATTTTGGCGTAACCTTAGGAGGGCTTTGGAATAAGGTGCACTGGCCCTTACTTGGGTTGTAAACAACTTGCTATCTGTATAAGGTGAAGCTAAATCTATTTCAGATACCAAACTTAACCCTAACCCTCTACTCATTCTAACCTTATAAGTTGTGAAGTGTATCATAATACAAAATCCTGGAAAAAAAGTGTGTTGTTACAACATCTCCCTGATTTAACACATTTATCCAAGTTACTTCATACAAAGAATCACTGTGGTATTGCAGTGGTTCTCTATTATATTTGCTTGCAGGTCAGTAGGTGCTAAACATATCTCATATATCTGTGCTTGAGGGCTAAACTATATCTTTTGGTACATGTTTACTGGACATTTCAAAGTTGCTCCCTGCCAAACTACCATTGGTCCTCGGGTCAGATCTGGCACATGGAACACCTATCTATCTATCTATCTAAACTACTAAAAAATGATATGTCTGTCTGTCCGACTATGCGTTTCGTTATGCTTTGACATATGGGGCTGATATTTGACATGAAGGTAGAGAAGGACAGTCTGACCTTTGTTAGCAGGGTTTCAAAGTGACACAAAAGGGCAAAGGTCATCTAGAAGTCAATTTGCTTAGAAAATTTGGTCAAAAGGACCGCTGACCTGAGCAGGTCACACACATAGGTCAAAGTATAGCATTGTTCATTTATGGCCCATGATAAATTACTGAGAAGCATGAAAAGGCAACCTGGGTTTCTAACTGAGAGGCATAGAATTTGGATTTATCTCATTTCATGCAGTTACTGAGAGGCTAGGCACTAATAAGCTGTGCGTTGTTACAAAGGTTTTAATTCATTGTTCAATAAGCCTTGTACTAATTATACACACGTTTCCAGTGCATCTTATAACCTCTCTCTTTATAGTCTTTAACTTATCATTCTCAGTTAAAGGCGCTATCAGTGATTTGCTAAATCAGAAAATCGAAAAAAATCATCAAAATCTGATTTTTACATGTTTGTGACAAGTACAGGTGTCCTAACATACCCTGCAAATGATAGGACCAGAAGCAACCTAATAAGGACAAAATCGAAAATTTTAGTCATTACTGTCCGTTCGGACACTTACTACAACACGTAATTGAATGAGATTCCTATCTTTGAACACTGCCGTTTTCTTCCTTTTCTGTACATTTTTCAGTTGGAAAAAGTAATTTATGAGAATTCCACAGACTTATCCTTCATTTTTAAGCTTTTCCTGCAAAATTAATAGATTTTGACTCTTTCGGATAAATCACTGATAGTGTCTTTAAATTTTGAAAAGGGTAAATTTTCCCATTTTGTCACCCGAGTCCACCATCACGTACAGAATATGAAATCAAAAGTATGCCTTCACTCACTATAGTCCACGGAATTCAGGAAAAGGATAATATGAATAATGGGTGCACTGCAATCAACACCCTTCTATGAGCACTGTTGATGCCTAGCCTATGAAATATTCACATCTAACACGGCAGACGTGCACTGATAGTCTCCGTATTAAAGATTAAAGCGGCAATTTCACACCCGTGGAATCGCTGGTGAATGGGTACCCTGTTGCAAGAGTATTTTTTCACTTAAAAGGTAGGATTAGAGAAAAATATTATGGCCTAATTAGGAGATCCCAGAGCATTTTGTTCAGATGTCATTAGTTGTCGTGTTCTAACTTGTAGTATAAATAAAGATTTTAGCACTGATGATTAGACAAATTAAGATGCGTTTTTGGGCAGATTACGATAAAAAGGTTTGGATCAATTTACAGGTTCCAATGTCAGTGCAAAGGGTAAAATCCCAGAGGTTTCTTGAGTTTGGTTAGGGTAGGGATGTGCCTCCAGGAGTCTGGTATTAAAAGTTTTGCCGAAAATGGGACCCATAGTTAAAACCTGATACGCAGTTATTTTTTTTTACCAAATTTAACATAAATTTACCATTTAAAAAAATCCACCATTTAAGCAAATTTGGGAAAATTAGAGTTACAGGTAGAGGAAATCTGACAAAAAAATCTTGTCATTTTTCAAATTTTGAAAAAGTAACCCGGGGGCATTCTTATACTAGATGGCTGAAAATGAGACCCATGAGAGGTGATTTGTGTTGAGACCCCCATCATTGGGGTAAAACTGGAACAATATTTCGGTATTTTAGGTTGCCTGATTAGAATCGGAGGGCTTTATGACTGAAAAAAATAATCTTGTTGCAGGGGAAATGTTTTGTCAAATGATATAGAGGAGAAAATTCCAACGACTGCTTTGTTACAGTTGGTACCATATTCATAGGTACAGTAAAAACTTTTTTTGCAAATTTTCAATTCCAAATGGTGGGACCAACCAAACCATATTTTTAGGCTGAAACCGGGGTTATTAACCAATTTTTTAGCAAAAAAGAATATTAGTTTTCATGTATCCATTTCAGGTTTTAATGACAATTAGTAATCAGACGACGATGCACAACTTCCGTAGCTTGTAGGCGAGAAGTACATATCGCGGGTTTAGTGCAAAAGGCCCCATCTGCAATTCGCTGGCCATTTGTCAGTTGTGTCCTTATTAAGTGTTATACCTACCAAATATAACACCTGGCAGCTAGTGCAGAGTGGGGGGGGGAGGGACCTTTTTGCCCTAAACCTTCTATATGCTCTTGGCTCTCTCTCTCTATGGTTCTGGGCTTTTTCTTGGAAAACTGTGTCATGTTTTGCCTGAGGAATTTTTTCAATCAGAACGAATCCACAGTGAATGTGGAGTTGCAGGCCAAAAAATTTCAACTTGGTTGGAAACTGAATTAAATGTGGAATGTTGTGTCTGACGTCACTCAATTAGATAAGGATTGCACTATGGATCTATTTACACTTATTCCCCGCACTGGACTGCACTTTCATTGGAGTGTATGGAGAAATTACAGTTTGGGTTCATATTTTTTCAGCTTTGGGCAGAGTGGATTTTAGGCAGAATTTTAGGGGTCAAGAGGATAAAAGTATCAAGCTACAGATTATTGGAAATTGGAATTTGTCCATGAAAGCCATAGACTACTGTTTATTTTTGTTTTGTTTTTGTTTGTTCCCTACCAATCCACCACAATTTTTCATTCTAGCATTCAGAGGAATGTTTAGAGATAGTTCATTTATGATGAGATTCTAACTGAAAGAGTAGCATACTTTAATCAGATAATTGAACATTCACAAGATAACAAAACAAGAGTGTACGCTCTGATAAAGGTGTACAGGTGAAGCCAGAAGTTTTGCTGTTATCTGCGCATATGTGTCTGTGAAGTTAATTATCCTTTTAATATATACCACTAACTAAAATAGTAATAGTGTATTAATGGTGGGTGACCCGATCATGGTCCGATTTTTCATTTGATGTTTTCTCCCTCACATGGAAGCATATCACCAAAACATCTAATTACAAACTTTGAGTTAAATCAGTAAATCCGTTTGGATAGTAGAAGTAAAAATGTGTATTAAATTGGCCCATAGAATCATGCATGTTAATAAATGTAGTCAACTCCATTTGGAAATGTTGTTTTTTTTTTTTTTTTTTTTTTCAAGTGATGAAAATACATCGTTATGCACTATTGAATCAAACCTCCTTTGTCTTCAACTCCAGAAATCATAAGAAATTGAAATTTCATCTGGTTTAAATTAGCGCTTTGTTTACATTTTCAAATATTGTTTTTCCAAGATGCGTTCGCGCAAACGTACATTAAAACACGCGCACGCTTCATTACGCAGCAAAAATTCACATGCGACGCGATGCTGCGCCTTGCGCCTGACGGCGTGTAAGACCATGTGGTTTTTGTGACTTTTAAATGGTCAAATACCTGTTTTAAATCGGCAAAAAAATACAACTCAGGATTGTCTGCATTGGATAACCTTTGTTGGTAACGATAGAACACAGGGTGATGTTTAAAATGGTGCAAAAATCAGAAATTCGTGTAAAAACAAAAGCACTAGGGTTGACGCTACCCTTAAATCAGTAAATCCGTTTGGATAGTAGAAGTAAAAATGTGTATTAAATTGGCCCATAGAATCATGCATGTTAATAAATGTAGTCAACTCCATTTGGAAATGTTGTTTACCTTAAAGAGACATGAGGACATTCCAGAGAGAAGCGCTCTCAATTTTTTTTCGAACCTAGATTTTTTTTTGCATATTTGGAATGCTTACCAATGTATTAGATCACACCTGAAGTGAATAAGCCAAATACGCTGTCTTTATGTAATAAGATGATGATTTAGTATTTTTGTTCCGTGCATGACAGAAATTCAATTCATTGTTTCCTATAGGGGTGATTAGGATAGCAGGCCAGTTCAAAACGAGGTTTGCAGTTTTCTTCGTGCTTGTTTGTCAAAAAAAACCCTTCGAAACATTTTCGGTAGGTAGTCTACAACCGATCAAGTGCAATTTGAGAGAAATTAGTATCCTAAAAAAATCCCTTCCTGTCACTTTGACATCAAAAGAAAACATTTCCTGGGCCTTCAATTTCACTAGAGTAATGAGAAAAATATGAACTCTCTTCTGACACCGAAATCTCAACTTGGATGGAGTAAAGTGGGGGATGAAGTTGTTGATAGGCTCAACCACCTTTAACTTAAGTTCCCCTGTACCTCTTTACATGTTGCAAGATCTTGGTGCTCAGAAGCAAAGTCACAGATCACACCTTAAATGTGAAATTCAAATAGTTTCCCTCTTGAATTGGCAAGACACAGTTTACAAAAGTATTTATCATTAATGTAACTGCAGGCATTACTGAGGTGAAGAGTTGATGTCATTGATCATATTGTCAAAGAAGAGGAGGTATAGTATTCTTCCCACAATGCATTTCTTCCAATACAATTTTGCACTGGTTGTCACATGAATTTAGAGTGACAAAAAAGTACCTAAATTGCAAGATTGGGATGAGTTCTGTTCATTTAGGTACTTTTTGTCACTCTAAATTTGTGTGTCAGCCAGTGCAAAAATTGTATTGGAAGAATTGCATTGTGGGAAGAACACTATACTTCCTCTTTTGTCAAAGTGTATCATCTGTACATCCATAATGATGACAACATAAACACATGAAAAGCTACACAGGCACTCTCAAACTTTAATGAAATGGAATTACGTTTTCAAGCCTGTTAATTTATATGCTCCAGAAATTCAAAAATATGTATCTTGAATGGATTGATTTAATGAACTTATTTTGTTTACAACACTGACCCCCCATGGTTCCGGGTTGGCAGGCCTAAAATGCGTTGTTCAGTCCTTGCTAGCGTTTATGGAATTTTACCTGCCGCGATGTTGTTCTTTTTTCCGCATCGACCACAAGTGTGGCATTTGCAATGTGTCCTTAGTACAACTGTATGTGCTTTCAATTTCCACCTTTCCACCATTAAGTGTATTTTCAAATTGGTTGGCCAACAAAAAAATGTGCACGGAAACAAAGAACAGTATCTATATCCATAGAACAATCGTGACTGACAGAATTGTAACTTAGTATTTCCCATCCAGGGTATAGTAAATTGACCCCAACATGTGATCTGACATATCCAAGGAGACTGAAGTTGTACTTTTTAAATTTGATCTACACCATCGCATTCCATGTTTTACACTCATATAAACCCGTTATGCTGTTTGCAGCATTGTGCTTTATTAAAACTGGATTCTTCTTATTCATCATTGCATCATACCCTGACTTGACTAAAACATTTGACATTTTTACGTCACCCCTGAACCACTGGCCTAAGTATTTGTGTGTGCAAGATTGATCATTCAGATTAAACTTGGTAAATTGTGTATGTCTGTCTGTAAAAGGTCAAAATTACAACACAGTGATATGGAGCTCAAACATTTACCATAACATTCACAAAACCACCAATTGGAGCGACTTTGAAATGGGATTGTGCTTGACAATATCTGTTGAACCAAAAATAAAGTCTTAGATAATAAAAATGTTCTTTAAATCAAAATATATTACAATGTGTACCTTTTTTTTATCGACATAAAATGGGCTTATTTATTACATTACCAACCTGAGTTGTCTTGGATCAAAGTTTTTTTTAGCACATGTGTTTTAAGTGTTGATATAATAATTATCCATAACACCCATCTCGTTCATCTCCCGGGAGGCGGGGGGAAGGAAGGGGTAAAGGGATAGCAGCTAAAGAAGACTGGACATCTTGGGGGGATTTTTGACCAGGGGGCCCCGGTTCCCAGTCCCATGACCTGGGATGGCAAGCCAAGAGGGTGCCGTTGGCCCGGCCAGCGATCATGCCCTATGTGTGTTCGCAAAGCTGACATTGTCGCATCTTTGGAGTAGAGCGAGTTTTGGGGTGTGTTAGGGGTTACGTTATGAAAACAAATGATGATTTTTATTTATGATTTTTTGACAAGGGCTGATATGACTGGTTTCAGCTTACTCAGTTGAATAAATCCTGACACCACCACCAGCCACTTACCCACTTGTGGATACGCTAAGAAGAAAGTCCCAGATTCAGGAGTTATGCAAGAGTTTTCCTTATCTACTAATATAACGCATAAAAAGTATGCCCATGCATTTCATGGGTATTCGCTAAGTATTATGATTAGATTTGATATTTATTTGATTACTGGCAGTAAAATGGGTCAACACAATGGCGGATTAATAAGCCTCTGTGTCACCATTAAAAATATTCAAACAACTGTCATGGCCTGTAGCAAATAGACATATGTAGGTCAAACGTAGGTATAACAAGCTGAGAGTAACTCCACTTCACCAAAAGCTGTGGTATTGCCGCATATTTATTATATAGATTTGCACCAATCAAATGACATGAAACTCTGAGCTGTTGAGAGTTTTATAAAAATAGTTTCATTAAAACTAATGACGGAAAAGTACGGCAAACTACATGGAAAGAACGAGAGATAGCTGCAATGTAGAACATTGCAAAAACATACTTGATTGGATCATGTTCATGCGATAAACTTGCACAAAAATTCACAGCTGAGACAAAGGATCATCCATTGCAGAGGTAACCCAAATTGTAAGTCAAGTGATTAAAGCAGGCATGGCAAAGAAACCTTCATTTTTTTTTGTGTGGAAAAAAATATATATATGTTGGCACGCTTTTTTAAAAAAAAATAATGTTCAGTATTGGCATGAGAACTGCCAGTGGCTGGCAACAGACTGCATTTTCTGGGGGGATTTTTGGCCCAAAGTTTGCTAGTTGCTGAAGTTTTGCCAAAAATCAGTATTTACAATTCTTCCCACAGTCTTATTAAATTCCTTGATTTTAGAGTATCACGTGGACCAGGAATTGTGTAGCCATTGTGTCTCAGGGATTTGTAAATTTTAGGAAATTCTGAATTTCAGGAAAGGATACTTGAAATTTTTCATTTTGGTGATTAATTATAGACACAAAAAGAAATGACATGCTGGATTATGAGAGTGGACCTTTAAGTGATGTGTAGTCAAGTCACACTGTGTTGAAACTTCATTGTGCATAGAGAGAGTGCTTGTAACAGAAAGTGCTTAAGTGTCAGATTCCAAATATGGCACGGTTTCTCATTGACTTATTTGGTTCAAGTAAGAACACGGATATGTGTGGGTGTGGTGGGGGGGTGGTTAAGGTAAAATGTAAAACCTGTTAAAATCCTCACATTTGCTAAGTCTAACTCCAATCAGAGGAACTTCAGAGACAATAGTTGTTGGGGGTAGGTGGTGCAAGGTCACCAAGGCATTTGAGGTCAAAGGTTAGTAGAGAGTCAAATGAGGGGTCATTGTCCATGACGAAGTCAGTGTGTAAAATGTTACTAAAGTAATTTTTCTACAGGCAGGAATGTGAATTAGTAAATGCCGAGTCATTATTTCTCTTAGCCAAGAAAATATGACAGGAATAATTTACGCATCACCATTACCAAACTCTCTTCTCGTCATTTTTTTACAAGGTTGATTTTGCCTTTGTGTGTGGCAATCTACATGATTCCCTGTGGGCTACCCAGCCAGGACTCACTATTGGGATGAGAGTAAGTCAACTTGGGGCTACTCATCTACGTGGCCAATGAGTCTTCACGGTGCTAAGGGTGCTGCTTCTATCACCGGTAGGTTCAAAGATACGTTTAACAAGAGTTTAAACTGACTGTGATAAATAAAAACTGTGAATCATGGAATTACACAGGGTTGTAGGGCATGAGTTCAGCCCATGTGCAGATTTGGTCGGGATGCTCTCTTTATGCAGACAATAAACCACCAAATGGCAACATTTGCAGCTATTATGGTGGTAAACAAATTACAGAAGATGCTGCTAATTTCAGTGGCCGCACCAGGTCAAACTTTGGGGGGGGAAGGGGAACAATAGAAAATGAAGAGGGCAAAGTTACTCTATACTAACCAAAGTTTAATCGGTTTGTCCCCGTCAACGGGGGTGGACGGATTCACCTCACATGTGCAGCAACCGCCTGACTCCTTCCTTCCATTTCACCCGATCAATGCATCCTCCATTCCCAACCCAACCATCCCACTCTCCTCCTCCAATTGCTTGCAAGTCTTCTTTGGACGTCGACGTCCCCTCCTCAAACCGCTCACCTCAAATCAAAAGCCCTTCTTAACACATTCTCGTCATCCTTCCTAAAACACGCCCTAACAACGTTTACACCACCGCCCTCCCAACCGGTTCAACGCCCCTCACCCAAACCACATCTGCATCAAGTCCTCAGTCATCAATCCTGTCCATCAACTTGACACCACACATCGCTCTATCATTGCTCTCCCGTCGACTCCTGCCAAAAGTCTCCTTCAGTTCGTAATTTCGGATCAGACACGACGTCTCACTCCCATACAGAAGCACAGATCTACATCAGCTCTTATACACCATTCCTTCATCTTCAAAGATTTCTTTTCCATGCAACAACTCCCACCTCCCTAACACTTCACCCCACCATATATCACTTCGCTGCCACAGCAACTAATCCACCAACCCACTAAACTTATCCTAGGTTGTGGAACTCCTTCACTGACTCCACCCCATCACACAACTTTTCCTCCCGCCCACATCCCTCCAGACCCTCCCCACATCTCCACACACAAAACCTGCAACCAGGGGTCCTCTCTCATCCATGTGCCATCTCCCAGGATCATCCCCCACCTCTCTAAACCACACGAATCCGCCTCCACTCCCCTCCCACTACACCCACACGGTGGTTCCACCCAACCCAAACCACCACCTCCCTCCCCCCCCCCCACCCCCCCCCCACCCACCAGCACTCCGTCTTCAAAGGTTCACCCCAGACCCCCACTCCCGAAAGCCCTCTTCATTCCAAAACCTCGCCCTCAGTCCATTCATTGTCTCGCTCATTAATACCAAGTCATCGGCATACAACATCTCATTCAGCAAACCTTCTTTTGCCCTCTCTGTGACCACATCAATCCACAATTGCAAAAATCAATGGCGAAGTACAGAACCTTGATGCACCCCCACATTGACCTAAAACTCCTCTGACAAATCAGAACCCCACTCTAACTCTAGTTTTGGCTCCTTCATACAAACTCATCCACTGCTCTAACCACTCTGCTGGTATCTCTCTCTTCTCATCGCCCACTCCATCACGTTCCTAGGTCCCTATCAAAATGCCATATCCAAGTCTACAAACACATATACAGCTTCTTTCTTCCCTTTAGCTTGGTATTACTCTTAGCAACATCATTAAAATAAACACTGCATCTAGCGTTCCCTTCCCTGGCATAACACCAAAATGAATCTTATCACTTCCACAAGTTGAAGTGAAATTTTCAGGGAAAATAGATTAATCACATAGAAAAAATTGCAATTGCAATGGCAGAAATAGACGAAATTTATGACATTAAGTATGCTGAAATATGTGCAATGTGTGATGAAAATTTGTGTTTTAACTGTTTAATTTACATTATCCATCCATTTGACTTTGGGGGGGATTTCCCGATGTGTACTATAGTGCAGCACTTCTATTTTCGTGATTTCCAAGACAAGTTATGAACACAACCATGGTACGTGAAAGGCCTCCTCTTTCCGAAAAACAGTGCTTTTTTTTTCAAAACATCTCGTTTTTGCACCAGAGAAAAGCCCAGTCCTATTGAACTTTAATGGGAATTAAAATGGTTATGTGTGTTAAGTAAAATTTGGAATCAAGGTATTTTGGTGATGGCCTCTTATAAAACCAGAAAAGTATATGTTGTATTTGGGTGGGGCACCTTTTAAGGAAATGCGGATTTTGAAAGCCCCTCAAACAAATATTTGTGACATCTGGGGTTATTGTTGTAACTGTGGAAACCTGAATTTAAACAAGCTGCAAACTGATAAAGGCTTGTTGTAAAAAAAATTGAAAAGTTACGATTCCTAAATTACCCTTGACATAGAGAGATCTTCTTTTTTTTTGGATTTTGAAAGAATATCTTTATGTCCTCTTTTCAATTAATGTATCAGCTACCTCTTGCATCATCCTTATTTGGAGGAAAGTTTCTCAACCCAACTGGACTAATCCGCTGATGGTTCTTTCTTTGTTTCCTTTATTCTCAGGTACTACCAACTATTTGTACAGGAATTTTTGCTACCCCTTTCTGCATGTGGAATATGTGGACACCGCAATAATCTGTGAAAGACATTTTATTTAAGTCCTCGTCGCTCATGTTAACCCACCGCCCCAAGTCAAAGGCACAAAAATAAACAGTACAAAGACGTCGCTCTCGGACTGACACGTGTGAACACACACTGCTGGCAGTGGACCGTCCCACTGAATTTCAACAGCTGGCGGATGCAAGAACATATTGTGAAAGCATTTGGGTACATGCCCCTGATGCAGGTCTCAGATGAGACTGATCCGATGCTATAAGGACCCGGTGTCGATTCTAAGGAAACAGTATCCTACAAGTGAAAAGATGGATCTAAAACCAAAGACATGAGAAACAATTATCTATAGGATATTTTAGGGTAACATAGTGTTATATGTATTGTTTTTTGTTATATATTGGGGCAGGACAGGGTCCATTGGCTGTGTTAGATGTTTCAGGGTTTCATCTGAAAATCAAGTCCATCCAGTATTGCATTTTTGGGGACAGTTAGTAAATTTTGAAGAAATTTGGCATTTTTATTACAGAACCGCCAAATTATGATTTGAATCTTTAAAAATTATAATTCCAATCTTAAAAAGTACTTGGTGATTAAAATGAGGGGGGATTTGGGATACTGGTCTTCTTGAGCTTAGTGAAACCCTAAACATGTCTCTCAAATGGCAAGTATTGCATAGTGCTCCAAATGGACCATGATTGCACCTTTAGTTCAGTGCAGTGTCTCTGTAACATATCAAGATTTGTGTGATATTCAAAATGTTGGATTTTTAAAAAAAATGTGTTAACCACTGTACAGGGATGCCCATTAAGGCAACAAAAATTAATGGAGCCATCCACTCTTAAAATTTATTTTTTTAATGTGTATAGTAATATGCATTTGTGCCATTATTTAAAAATAAACAACCCACCATGTTACTCAGAAAAAAGGTACTTTCTGATTAGTCACACAAAGAAAAATGTCACAAAACTAAAATTCAACATATAATGCAAACATTTCTTTTAAAGGAAACTTCAAACCAGATTGTTTGAATTGTCTACCACCATTGATAATCTTTAATTGGTGCAAAATATAGGGGCCCCAGAAATGCAGCTTATGAGAAGGGTCGTCTTGGGTGGTTTTTTTTGGGGGGGGGGCACTGTGTACATTGACATTAAAGTCTAAGACAGAAAACAAGAAAGAACAAGCAGATTTGTTTTTCCGCACATACCACAAAGATATATTTAAAATGTAAAGTATGAGATTCTGGTGAAAATATCATGCATTGTCAGATATAATGTACTTGATTTTGGGGGGCCTTTTATAGTGTTAAGTTATCTAGAAAGATGAAACCCCAGTCTTCATTGTTATTAGAAAATAATGTAATATATTAGCATTTGCTTTCAAAATAATTACAAACAAGGTCCTGAAATAATGGCATTATGTGTATAATCTTAGGGAAAAAACCAAGGGGACATGGTATTCCCTACGCAAACATCATCGGGAGACCAAAACATATGCAACAATGTATTATGTTATTTCAATGAAGAATATCAGGCTTATGACTGCATTATTGTAGTCCAGAAATGGTACACAAATAGACTGTGATATTATAATACAGAGAAACTGCACTGAACCAAGTTAACCTGACCAATTGGAATGAGTGAGGACGCTACAGCTAGGTTGGTCAAAGTAGAGTTGATTTCTACTTAAGTTTTTTTGTACAACAGTCACTTAACTCATTTGTTTTGATCAGGGTCGGTTCTGGGATCAACCGTTTCTGCTTTGGTCATTTTCATCAGCACACAAGTCTTGCTCAGGTTGGGGAGAGAGAGTCAAGCACAAGTGTTTATTTTATAAAATAAAAATTCTGATCAGGATATGGGTGGGAGGGAATCATCATTTAATACACTCTCCACAAGGTGAACATACTTTGTATGCTTGTGAAATTGATGAGGACAAAATGGAGGATCCCTGATTGTTATGCATTTCTTGTATCAATGTTCACTTCAGTCTGAATTACCGTTATTAAGTTTCACTTGGACTCATTTCAATGATGCTAAAAAATCCGACTGACTATCTATTAAAATGCCACACCCGGTAGTATTTAGAAACCCGTAAGATTTCTTGTATTTATACCAAAGAAATCGATATGATATTGATAAGGCGTAATTAGCCACATTGAAAAACCTGTTTGTTTTGGTAACATGTGATGTTTTAGCTTTAGCTTGAGTCAACAATGTCTGTCAATTCTCAATTTGGTCAAGGAGTCCTATGTGGTTAGTGACTTGTTAATAATATGTGATGTCAATTTCTGGAATTGTATTCAACTGTTTGTCCAACTCCTTCCTGCCTAGCCTTTGCTCATGTGCCTGGGTGTGACACTGATTACATAAAATGAGATACAAATTCATTCCACCATGACACAGTTCCGTGAGTTGATACAGTTTGATGCCACTAACATGAACTGGCGTATAGTCTGGGTATCATACTATACTAAAAATAAGGGTGTGTGTATTTTCTACGTACAGTTGTGAATGGAAGGTATGGAAATTGAAACTGTGGATGAGTAAATTGAGACCGTATAGCTGATGAGTATAACATGAAATGAGGTCTGGATTGCAATTATTTGGTTGCTATTCCTGTAAGTAACTTATTAAACTTGGATCCATGGTAATATTTGTTGTTTCAGGACTTTCATGATGTTCTAGTGGACTGAATTTAAGCCAAGTTTTTACATTGACAGTTTCAGATTCATTCCTACACCAAGGCAGGCCAATGAAAGATTAAAAAAATTAGAGAAAAATTGACCCAAACCGTAATGTTGGGGATGAGGTGTTCAAAAAAACGTTTTAATTAAAATGGGTCGATGTTTTTAGGGGTTTGGGTGCCAATTCATGAAAAAATTCTAAGCAAGTGCAGTATTTTGTCCAAAAAAGGCCACTCTGTCAACAATCTCGCACCTCCACCAAGATCAATCCTGTTGCTACGGCCTTGTTTCAAGTGTTAAAAGAAGGCAAAGAAACTCACTTAAACTCATGGAACTCAGTTGTACGCTTAAAATCATTATTTTTATGTCATTACATTTATGTGATTCGTTTCTTTCAGCACCTGTAATATTCAAATCATGACTTTTGGCAATTTTTACAAAATAACATAGTTAATTTGAAAAAAATTTGGCCTTAATTTAATGCTATGGAAAATTGAATATATGTGCTGCTGAATCCCAGGGCTGAATATTATTGAACAAACAAAAACAGCAAATGAACCCTGGGATGCATGAGATTGGGAAATTGTCAAAAAAATTTGATGTAGCTTCGTCTTGTAAGAAATTCCTTTAGGGTACGTATTGAGGTTTTTATAGCACAGTTTTTCTGCACACAAGCATGGAGTACAGTGTGTTATTATCTGGCAGAGCTTCATTATTTAAATAAGCCCAATTATTTTAGGGGCATACACCTATTTACCACAGACATATCAAAAACTGTGTTTGCTCGGAAAATGAGGACTATGCAAGGGATGGTGCTTACCTAGCTCCTCTTTCTTGAACGTTCATTTGACCCCTTACCCTTTTGACCCCTTCATCTTTTTCTTTTAAAGGTCCAGGGACTAATGGTATCATGATTAGCATTTCTTTTAATTTCTTCTTCATATTTGGACCTCACAGTATCCTGAATCATACGCGCACCACAGATGTTTAAAAGTGAACATCGGCTTGAAGTGGTAAATTTCGAAGGATACTATTACCCTCAACGAATAGGGCTTTCTCCTGTTTCTGAGAACGCGTCATCAAGATGATTCTGGAGTTGGATTTGACACCGTTAAGGAGTACAGAGAGTAACAAGTTGTAAACATAGCTCACACGTGGGCTAACGCATCCCGCTCCATCCAGATATCTCTCATTGTCGGTTTCTTGTCTGGATTTACTTAAATAAAGCTATTAGCGCTTCTGATTATCCTTGTCGTTACGGTCACCGCTGGTGCAGCTGTCGACAATACGGCACATTATTATCGTAATTTTAACGGTTCACCCTAAATCAGAGAAACTTATCGCCATTATTGATAACCCGTTAAGAAGCACATGCTATCCCGCGCGTCAAATGTGGTATAGTATGCAAGAAAATTCTGGACCAACGCGCCCACGTCGCTTCAACGATGACGATCATGACGCGTTACGCGCATCGCGTATTTGTTATCAAGCCGGATAATCACTTTCGTTTGGACCAATTTCCTTGAAAGCTTTCCAAAAACACATGATATTATGACACAATTTTGATCAAATATACGGTTTCTAATATTCCGCTTGCAAGCAGAGATTTACATGATACTCAATATACATATGAATGAAACCATTTGTGGTGTTATGATAAGTATGCTTAAGCACTGTCATGGCACCTCAAGAAACACTATCAAGTTGAACTATGTGAAAAGAGTAAATTAATAGCTTTGAATAAATCCACTATTGAATGTGAAAGCATGGTTACAAGTAATGAGAACCAAAAAATGCCTCTGCTCTGGTAAAATAAAAACATGAGTATTTATTTTAGTTGAAAGTACAAAGTGATTGTACATACAGTTAGGACAACTGTACATATAAATTTGACAAATTTTTAAAGTGCTTATATATTTTCTCAAGACGGTCAATTATTGTTCATAGGAAGGTCATATAGTGTGGTTAATTAATTTGTGGGTAAGCATAGTATATTTGTGGGTAGGCATAATATTTATGTACGCTCCCATAAGCAAGCAATACGTCAAGTGCCAAAATTAGTTCTGACTGCCGACTCTAAGTTGTTTTACCTTGTGGTAAGTTAAATTCACTTCTGCCAAGGACTAGCCATTTGCGAAGAAGGCATAAACTAGCTTAGATTTCTTTAGCTGGAGGTATTACGATGGCCAGAGACCGACTCTTATGGATAATCTCTATACGGTTTGTGTCTGTGACCTGGAAACTATAGGTTTAATGGTCCCAGTTGACTGTATTTTTAACAATGGTTGCTGACAAGTGACTTCGTAGTTGATGATCATTAGTGTGCCTGTGTATAAGAGTTGTGTGTGTGAATGCATTCGCATGATGCTAAAATAAAGTAAATAAGGCAGTCAAATAATCAATACGTTCATGTCCCCCTCTCCTCTCGGAAATTTAAGATAACTGATTACTAAAGATAATAAAATTTATGCTGGAGAATAAGGAATCATTACGCTCATCAGCGAAAGGCATAATAAATATTATGTACCATATGACACATATGGGGGAGTCTCACATTGGGATGGGATTAAGAATAGTATGTGCCCGCCCTATAAGAACCCTCATTTTCAGGCTCTTGTTCAGTTCCAGTGACCCCCATTTAGGACCATTTCAGTTCAGAGACCCTACTTTTCATGTCCAAAGCAATATTCTACAAAAATTTTGCTTCAAACACCCTAGAAAATTAGCTGGAAGAGGGAAACTCTGCAGTTGATTTTCTGAAATTTTCATAAAACCGTAGTTATGGAGACGCCATTTGGGGATTCAAATCAGCTATGGAGCCTCATTTTGGAATCCGGGAGGCACATACCCACCAAAAAAAAGTTTTTGTCTATTGAATAGAAAAAAAATGCTCAACATAGATGGGTTCCCCTGGTAATAGATTTATTTTCTCTCTGTCTTAGTGTGATGCTATCCACTCGACACTTGTATTCAATTTAAAAGTTCAACATGCTGATATATAACAATTTCAACTCAGGTAGGTTTTACAATAATTCTTGACAAATTTAACTTTATCCCAGATTATTGACAGAGTGGACGGAAGCTAGTCCTTTTCTTGAACCATTCCTTAATATCAAAAGACATATGTCAGTGATTTGCCATACTTCTACAAATAGCTAGATCCTCACAGTAGAATTCATTTGGTGCATAACTCGTACTAATTTTTCCCTAGTGTTTCCAGCTACAGATATAAACCTTGTAGCAGGTCTATCATGACTTGACCTTTAAACTTTGACCTCTTGAATCAAAAGCCCAGGCAGCACTGTTGTTTTGTACTAACTACATTATGATATAACTGTATGTACAATGTACATGAAGCACTGCATAATTATTTTGTGAAAGAGCAATACAAAACTATTTTAGTGTAATTTTGATGACTTAACATTATATTGTCTGCACTTGTTAAATTATGCCTGATATTGATTAGCATAGGCGTGTGTCTATGTATGGATGTGAGATTGTTTGGGTGCGAGTATATACAAGTGTGCGCATGCCCTATATGTGCGTGCGTGTACGCATACATCAAGGGTGAGTACAAAGTGTGTCAGTAACAGGTTTTACATGTCAAGTGCATTTTGGATCAGTTTTGTTTATTTTTTCCCCTAGAAATTGATGTGAAAGTGGTTATTTTCACATTATTATTTATTTGTACTTAGTGATTTGTACATTTGATCTTTAAATTCGTAGAATTTGTTTTTCCTTTAATAACCTTATGCACACATTTTCGTGTGTTGAATTTGCGCTAGTTTCTTGGGATACAAAAGTAAATATTAATATAGTGCAAAAATGGTATTTACAGAATGACAATTTTGTGAAAAGTGGTTTTGACAGGGGTATTGCAGGACCAGGAATACACTGATATCTGGATAAGAGGTTGCAAAATCTGGAAAAACCTTTTGAAAAATCCTTGAAACATTTGTTGGGCCAATGCTCAAATTGATTGAAAATGTAAACTTTATATTTAAACTAAAACTGATTCTGTGGGTAGAGGCTGCGAGGAAAAATGCAAGTTTTGTCTAAAATCATAGAAAATTACCTGATTTTTGTGTAAATATTGGTTTGTGTATTATTGGATTTTACTTAATTCAAGGTAAAAGTTGCAGTTGCATTCAAAAGTTGTATTTGATATTTTTTTATCAGTTGCATTCATGTGAATGCTACTGATACAGACCAAATATAGACTTATTCTTTGATTTTGATTCATTATTCATAAGACTTTACCAGAAAAATGGAATTTTAAAAAAAATGTTCTTGAAGCACTTTCAGTAATATTCTTCTTTTCCAGGGAAGACTTTTGAAAAAATGAGCAGAACTTTCACAAGATGCACCACGGTGGTATGAACTCCTTAAGGTATTATTTGTGTTAAAGTATGCAGTGTTATAATATGTTATGCATTAAAAACTAGCAGTGGTGGCATTCAAATGAATGCCATGTATAATATACAACACAAATTCTCATTCACGCTTGCAAAGTTAAGTTGATACCACACTGATACACTTAACATGGAATTTTTACTTCTGTTATGAATATCAGGTGTGATTCATGGGATGCTGTTAATCATTAAATATATTCAGAATGATATCAAATTTATAACGTCAAGAAAAAGGTTGTTATATTAGCTGGAAAGAAAATTTGCAATTCTGATTTGACTGGTGGTGGTGGAAAAGTTGAGCTGTTTCCCCAACTTATTCACTAAGGTAAAAGATTTCAGGGAAGCTTGCTACTAAAGCTGGGTAACTCCATTGCTACTTATAGGGATGTGGTGTGATCAAGGCTGGAAGTGCTTATTGTCTTTTAGGGGTATTGGTTTGCTATAATGTGTATTTCTCAGTGGAGGGTCTGTTACTTGTTGAAATTCAACAATCTTTCTAATCGGTGTTTTTGGATACTCAGAAAATTTCTTACTCACTATTTTTGGACATGTATTCTGGTGCATAATTTTGACTGCCAAGTATTTTACACAGTGATTCTGGTGTTATACTGTTGTGTAGTTTTGTGAAAAGCAGAACCCAAAATGTTGCAAGTCTCCATGAAGCATGTGTACAAGTATGTTCTGGGGTCGAATGTATGTTGATGTAGGTGTACATGCAATTCAGTTTTATCGGCCCTTTTCCTTTTGAGACAAGAATGTTGTTAACTGGTAATATGATAATTGGATTAGTTATAATTCTGACTACCCATTTCACGCTATCAATGCAGTCCAAAACTTTCCCCAAATTCCTGATCAGCTCGAAGCAGGTATAGCATGTTTGTCACCTATTTCAATAGCCATGTTTGCACCTATTTGCAAGAGCATTTATTATTGTAACCTTCAATAAGATGGCTTTTAAGAATACAACCATGTCATCTGCTGCGTAGGCTGGATGGGTTCATAATATAATAGTCCCTCAATAATGTGGCATTTTTCTTCTCTTATGTACAATATTTGTCCAGAAAATTGACGTAAGTGCAATATGCTTAGTTCTTGCTCAATGCTTCGATATAAGATTTCTCAACAATAATCACTTCTTTGAGCCATCACGTAAAATTTTGGTCACAAGCCCAAAATATATTCACATTCATACAGTATAAGAATTCGTTTTTCTCAATTGTTTTGACTGACCCAGTGGTGGTTGGCCATTCCACATCATTTCAGGAGTTAATAACTTTCAATACAAATCTTCTACTGATATGATCGCAAACTAGTATGATTTCTAAATTGTACAGATATGGGTCATATCTTATGAGGTAATATGAGCAATTAGGAAATTAGTATTTCCCAATGGAACTGACCCGATACAAGACCCACTCAGCAGGGTGTGTTGAGGGCTGGAATAAATTGATGGTCATTATTACCTGGTGTCTGGCCATGTAAATACAACCTGAGGTAAACTTGCCATGTGGTCCAAAAGATCAACATACGTCTTTATTTCTTATCTACTGTACAAGCAGTCCCCCCTTTTACAAGGTGTTTTGAATTCTTGAGAGTTGTGTGAGTGGGGTGCCTTCAGTTTTAACTTGAAGATTTTAATGTACTTAAAGCTGTAACATTCAGAGTTTCTTGGACATAATCGTCATCTTCCAATGGTATGCAGTGGGCATGTCCAAGGGCTTGCAATTGTCATTAATATGCCTCTTTTTCAACGTACGTCTCTTTCAAATCAGCAGTACTCTTGCTAAGTGTAGACCTATGGACCAATAAATGTTGATAAATGGGAAATTGGAACTCTGCTTTCAGTAGTTTAAGGGGTTTAATTGGGGGTTTGGAGTGTATTCCATGATTGATGACTTTTTAAGGAACAACTAGAGTAGCAGGCTAAAAAACACAATTCCTACAAAGAATTAAAATTTGGTAACCTTCTTATTTCTTATTAGAAACAGATTTTTAAAAAATACCTAACATTTTTAAAAAGGCCTCATTGCTTCCAGGAGGGTTTTGTCCATCAAAACCATGTGATTAGGAGCTCCAAAGACCTACTTCACATATGTTTTAGGCATTACTATTTGGTTGTCTTAAACTAGGCAATCAAAGACGTGTTCAAACAAGCAATCCAAACCCCTTAAAGGGCTGCAAGTTGTGTAAATGCGTTGCCTATGGACAGCATGCTTTACCATGACACATGCTATTGCACCCTGCATTTATGCAATAAAGACACGATATTGCTAAGCCTTCACCGTATGTTGTACACTGCCCTCAGGAGGTGTTCAAAGTTGTCCCTTGCATCCTTCAATATCATACCCTGGTTTGTACTGGTTTAACAGTGGTATGGAATATGACATTCGGGCGGCTCTTTTGAGCAAGCAATTTTGATAGCAACTCTTCAATTCAAAGCATTTTGTCACTATAACCAGCACAAGGACGTCCCCACCTTAACCATCATAGAGCTGTCGATGGAGTGTCTGCGACAGAGGACTTTTTCTACACTAATGGACATTGGAATACTAACGCTTAAGGTCTTTGGTGGTGAGAGGAGAGATTGGACCGACTCAAGAGCTTTGGACCAATTGAAGAATATTTGTAGCCCAGAAGCCAGCATTGCTCAGATTAAACACTGTGGTTATCTTATCAAATGTACCCTGTGGCATTGTATTAATATGAGCCTGAGGTCTGTGTTATAACATTGCTTAAGCTTTTTCAACATATACTATAGGGCCTTATATGGTGCAGCATGTCAACATGTTAGAATTTAATGTTATTTTGATGATCATTTTAAAGCATAAAATTATTTTGACAAAAATATAATCAATTAAGTTAAAGAAGGAATTTGGAAGATTTGATCTTTATACCATTGATGCCAATTGGGACAAGGAGTGGATGGTCAATCCGGGGGGGGGGGGGGGGGGGGGGGGGTCACATGGGGGGTCCATAATACCAAATCCTGGAAAAAAAAAAAATAAGGTGGTTAAACACCTCCTGAATCAAAGCTGAAAAAAAATAACCTGTGGTTATGGTATTGCAGTGGTTCTCAATTACATTGCTTGCAGGTGTTATAAAACACATCTAATATCTGTGCTTGAGGCGTTCTAACTATATCTTTTGGTACATGTTTACTGGTCCATTTCAACTACTAGTGCGTCCTCTGGGTAGATCTCGGCATGGAACACCGATCTATCTATCTAAACTACTGAAAAAATGAGATTTGTCTGTCTGTCGGCTATGTGTTTCGTTAGCTTTGAAGATGGGACTGAGTATTTGACATGAAGGTAGTAGAGAAGGACAGTCTTGTTAGCAGGGTTTCAAAGTGACACAAAAGGGCAAAGGTCATCTCAAGTCAATTTGCATAGAAAATTTTGTAAAAAGGAACACGACTGAGGAACAGAAAAGAACAAATCTGAGGTCAAAGGTCACACACAAAGGTCCCAAAGTATAGCATTGTTCTTTATGGACCATGATAAATTACTGAGAGCATGAAAAGGCAACTGGGTTTCTTACTGAGAGGCATAGAATTTGGATTTATCTCTTTCATGCAGTTATGGAGAGGATAGGCACCCAATAAGCTGTGCGTTGTTTATAAAGGTTTAATTAATCTGTTCAATAACCATGTATAATATACACACGTTTCCAGTGCATCTTAAACCTCTCTCTTTAGTCTTTAATTATCATTCTCAGTTAAAGGTGCTATCAGTGATTTGCTCTAAATCAGAAAATCAAAAAAATCATCAAAATCTGATTTTTACATGTTTGTAACAAGCACAGGGTATATAACATACCCTGCAAATGATAGGACCAGAAAGAAGCAACCTAATAAGGACAAAATCGGATAATTTTAGTCATTACGTCCGTCGGGACACTTTACTACAACCGTAATTGAATAGATTCTTATCTTGAACACTGCCGTTTTCTTATTTTCTGTACATTTTCAGTTGGAAGAGTAATTTATGAGAATCCCCAGACCGAACTCATTTTAATGCTATTCCTGCAAATTAATAGATTTTGACTCTTCGGATAAATCACTGATAGTGTCTTTAAATTTGAAAAAGGTTAAATTTTCCATTTTGTCACCGAGTCCACCATCGCGTACAGAATATGAAATCAAAAGATGCCTTCACTCACGATTAGTCACGGAATTAGGAAAAGGATAATATGAATAATGGGTGATTGAAATCAACACCCTTCTATGAGCACTGTTGATGCCTAGCCTATGAAATATTCCATCTAACACGGCAGACGGGTCACTGAAGTCTCCGGATGAAAGATTAAAGGGGCAATTTCACACCCGTGGAATCGTTGTAAATGGGTACCCTGTTGCAAGAGTATTTTTGCACTTAAAAGGTAGGATGAGGAGAAAAATATTATGGCCTAATAGGAGAACCCAGCGCATTTTGTTCAGATGTGAATTAGGAGTCATTTGTTGTCGTGTTCTAACTTGTAGTAATAAATAAAGATTTTAGCACTGATGATTAGACAAATTAGATGCGTTTTTGGGCAGATTACGATAAAAAGTTTTGGATCAATTTACAGGTCCAATGTCAGTGCAAGGGTAAAATCCCAGGGTCTGAAGGTTTGGTTAGTGGAGGCGAGGGCCTCCGGAGTCTGGTATTAAAAGTTTTGCCGAATAATGGGACCCATAGTTAAACCTGATCCGTCAGTTATTTTTTTTTACCAAAGTTAACATAAATTTACAATTAAAAAACTCCACCATTTAAGCAAATTTGGGAAAATTGAGTTACAGGTAGAGGAAATCCTGAAAAAACAATCTGTCATTTGAAATTGTGAAAAAAAGTAACCGGGGGCTTCTTGATGCTGAAAATGAGACCATGAGAGGTGATTTGGTTTGAGACCCCATCATTGGGGTAAAACTGCGAAAATATTCGGTATTTTAGGTTGCCTGATTAGAATCGGAGGGCTTTATGACTGAAAAAAATAATCTTGTTGATGGGAAATGTTGTTGTCAAATGATATACGAGGAGAAAATTCCAAGACTGCGTTACAGTTGGTACCATATTCATAGGTACAGTAAAAACTTTTTTGCCAAATTTTCAATTCCAAATGGTGGGGACCAACCAAACAAATTGTTAGGCTGAAGCATGGGTTCAGTGAGCCGGATTTTTTAGCAAAAAAGAATATAGTCGTTTCATGGATAAATTCAGGTTTTAATGAATTAGTAATCGACAACGATGCACAACTTCCGGAGCTTTGGAGGCGAGGAGCACATATCGAGGTGAGTGCCCAAGAAGGCCACATCATGCAATAGCTGCCATTCGTCAGTGGTGTTCTTATTAAGTGTGGTTACCTACCAAATATAACACCTGGCAGCTATTGAAGATGGGGCTTTTTTTGCCCTAAACCCTCAATATGCTATTGGCTCTTCTCTGTGGTTCTGGGCCATATTCTCGGAAACCACCTGTGTCATGTTTATCCTGTACGAAACGAAATTTGTCAATCAAGAAAAGGAATCGCAGTGAATGTGATGTGGAGTTGGCAGGCCAAAAACATTGAAAATTGTTGGAAACTGAATTAAATGTGGAATTGGGTATGACGTCGCGTCATGTCAATGAGATAGGGATTGCCGTATGGATCTATGACACTTATCCCCAGACTGGACCTTTGCCACGCGTTGTAAGGAGAAGTTACAGCGTATATATTTTTCAGACTGTTTTTCAGGAATTGGAAGATTTGATCGTTATACCATGATGCCATTGGTGACAAGGAGTGGATGGTCCAATCCCGGGGGGCCGGGCACTGACATTGGAAAGAGGTACGGGTATGTGCGGCCCTAAGACCCCCTTTGTCGCGTCTCTCCAGCAGTTCCAGACCCCAGTTGAAGCATAATTCAGTCTTAGGTCCCTTTTCAGAAAAATTTGGCCTCAGAAGCAGAATTTAGCAAATTTCAGCTCCAAGCCTGCAAATTTCTCAAAATTTCAGTTCCCAAGCCCCTACTTTCGGAGACACAATCCGTTCCAAGCCCCCAAGTTCGGAATTGGCGGGCCAGGACAACCCTACCTGAAAAAAAGTGAGTGCCCCCACCCCCCCCCCCCCCCCGGGGGCGTCCCAACAGTAATGTTAAAATGATATGGCGCACTTCTGCCTACACTGCTGGCTTATGGTAACCCACTGTTCACAATAATCATTAAATGGGTAGTATCATTGCATATACAAAACCAAATATTATGGCTTAGGTTGTAAACTGGTTAAGAAGGAAATTATGTCTTCAGACTGAACAGGTGACTTTGGTAGGAATGCTGCAGGTACAAAAGCAACAGAAACTATCCACGGTTTGGACATTATTACATTATACCCTACACACACAGCTCATATCATGTGCTTTATTCTGTGAATAGAATGAAAGCATGTCAGACAGCAGCGTAACAGGCAAGGTCAGATTTATGAGACGCGTAATTCCCAAGCTAAGTGCCAGTGCCGAATCTTGAAGATGTTCCGAAATGAAAGCTTAAATTTAAACCATTTATTCCTTAATAATTTATGCTGATACTAGTTGTTTAAAACGTCTGGCCTGACCGTTTCTGACAGATTTTGGCAAATTGAACATTGGTAAAATGGTGAAAGATATGCGCCTTCCTATGTGCCAAAATAATTGGTGTTCCAAAAACTTTCTCGATGTACCAAAATAGATAGTATTAATTCGGCCTTTAATGAGATCAAGTTTTATTGTAATTCCATAGACCACAAGTCAATCTGGTGTGTTTATTTCAAGAGCTGGGAATACACGCACGATTAGTTCCATGGCCTTGCCTATAACAATGGCAATATTGATTGATACTGTAGCAACCACAGAGAAATTGGGCCTAAATATTTGAATTATATTTTTGTGGACTTGACCATTTTGTATGTGCCTGTAATTTAATTTTGATGGATTATGAAAGAAAATGCTGTAACTTTAGAAAACTGAGAAAATCAGAGCTGTCCTTTTCCAATAGCATTATTTGCGGCAGGTTTTTGCCCTACTTTGCATCTAAAATCTGTATCATTTGATTTGTTTGAAAAATGACAATCAACATTTAATATCAACCATCACCGACTTTAGCATGCTAGTTTAGACATATATCCGATTACTCCTATTTCAAACATGGTAAAATGAAATCCAACAAAAATGTACCTTGACCAAATCTATTTTTACACTTTTTTCATAGCGGTCATTCAAAGTCAGTTGAGTTGCTGAAAACAAAAATAAGCAGTATTTGTGTGGCCTGATCTTTGACTGTAAAGCACATGATAGAGCATAGGTGGGAAGGGCAAAATATAATTATGTCCACAGTTCAATTAAGATAATTGCCAACTTCTCTAATGGACAAAGGCCATTAAGATGCATCCAAATTATGTCTTCACTTGTATCTCAGACCTACTAAATGGTTGAGATATTCTAAAACACAGTGGACAAACTCTGCAAGAAGCCACTGGAGATACATTATTAACCACTGTTGTTTTCATTAATATTATATGTATGTATGTAAGTATGTATAATTTAAAAACGTGTGTGGCATATTAAAACCTTTAATGCAAAAGTGATTCCGTTCCGCGGCACCAAGGGTAACATTTTTTTATATTTTATTAACATGTTTCCATCTCTGTGTGAATCATTATAAAGTTATTCTACTATCCCTCTACATGGTGATGATATTTCCATGGTAATTCAAGTGAAAAACCATATTAGTCCAAGCATTTAGCCACAGTTAGTTAGCAGAATTTAGTCCTAGCTTTCCCTCTCTTTTCTTATTAGTATTAGAGTTTGAAAGATATGTAAACCTTATGGGCTAGTTTGGCAGATAGTCTAAGAATGTCAGATCAAAAAAAAAAAATTCTGCCCAAGAAGAGGTATAGTGTTCTTCCCACAATGCTTTTCGTCCAAAACAATTTTTGCGCATGGGTTTATAGTGACAAAAAGTACTGAAATTACAAAATTGAGATGAGTTCTGTGAAAACCAGTGCAAAAATTTTATTGGCAGAAATGCATTGTGGGAAGAACACTACACCACTTCTTATTCTGCTCAATCAGATGGAAAACACTTATGTTAAAGTACATCAGTTAACAAGACAGTAAGATAAACTCTGTCGATAGAATATTACCGTACTGACCCGAGTATAGTCCCACCCTTTTTTAAGCTGAAAATACCTTGAAATTTGGGGGTGGGATAATGCCCGAATCTTGCCCGAAGCCAGAGTCGAAATGTCTTGGCCTACTCGCCACATACACTATACAGCCACTTCATTCATGACTTCCGAATTTTGAAGACTCAGAATGTTGAAAAAATGCCGTTTTTCGATAGTACGTATTTTCCACCCTCATTCTGAAGTAGATTTCATCTTTTGTCACGTAACTATAATGACTATAATGTAACTTTAGTGATTTTTTTAGCAAAAAAACCCAACAAAATGGTCACGAAAACTGAACCAATTTGCCATCAGTGTATGGCGGCAGCCATATTTGATTTGCTGCCCTCATTAGGCGCCCTCTGACCCTACACATGACCTTGTTCAAAATATTCTTTTCGTTATAGAAAACAAATCCACCAAAAACTATTTTATTAGTGAATTTATGAAACTGAATAATTTTTTATTGACATGTTATTTTTTTAATACTGAAATATGGAAAAAGAGTGAAAAAATACTGTAGAATCACGTCAGAGTGAAGTAGAAAGCCTTGAGAGTGTTGAACCAGAAACAAGAGTGTCTTCTGCGAACTCTGACAGACTTTGGCATGCCCTCTTAAATGTATGTTTTTTCACAAACTTAAATGGTTCCAGACGTCATTAGAGACATTTCTTGGAGATGGCATATAAGATTTAAATATGGAATTTCGTATTGGAAAATGCATATCAGTTGAATTCAAGGCTAAAAGGTTTGTTTTTGAAAGAAAATCGGTTTCCGAATTTTGCAGTCAGGTAGGCCAATTTTTGGGCATGGGATAATAAAACGGATCTTTTAAAGAATTTTCTGAAATTTTCCTAAAACAATAAGGGGTGGGAATTTACATTACATCTAGCATGGACTATAATCGGGTCAGTACGGTAATAGAGTTTGGTTAGATGCTCCGTCAAAAGAAAATTGTCCAAAAATCTTTTTACCACATTTTATGCAAACAAAAATGCCAATGTATTCTAACCACATATTTTCCACCGTTTCTCTAGTTTGAAAAATATATGTACGGAACCAAAATGGGCTTTTTTTCACAATTTTGACCAAGTTTACACTTGCCAAAGCGTGCCCTGATTTTTTTTGGGTTACAAACGTTGCACTTTTTTGCTTTTGTTACCTATTATTCTCTGTTTCCATTTTCGCAAATGCTACCCCCAATTTGAAAAAGGCAAAATTATCACGAAAGTTGCTACTTTTAGTGAGGTTTTCTCATAGCCATTTTGCAAGAGTTCCATATGTTACCCCCCTTGAAAGTTACATGTAACAAATTATTTTTTTATTTTTTGACCATTTTATTTTTTTATTTTTTTATTTTTTTATTTTTTGCTTAAATATAATTTGTTTTTCCTGTAGAATTGGGGGGGGGGGGGTACATATGGAACTCTTTCCTTTAATTTTTGGTACTATTCCAGAGAGTTGACTTCACTAGGTAAGTTGTCGATGGCAAGGCAGATGCCAATAATTTGACAAACCAAGTTTTTTGCTGTAAGATTCATAGTTTGATAATTGCATTTAAGTTGCAAAACTTGATTTTTTCATTGGTTAAACTAACTATTGGCAATTATTCTGGTTTTGCTGATGAAAAACTAAGTTTATCAGTCAATAATCATAGTTTTCATTTCAACAGTTGACTTGATTAATTTGTTATTGAATTACTGAGCATCTGGCTTGCTACATATCTCTTATTTTCTTAAGAGGTTCCCGGATATTAGAATGTCCCAGATTTTGTTATATGCCCCATATTAATAACAGCCTATTTTCATGACCGTTCCTGCATATCAGTTTGTTTAGGACCTGAAAACAAATTTGAGTGCTCAAAGTTATTTTGGGCATTCTTCCCATTATATTGATGAAATTGGGTTCTATAAAATCTGAAACAAATAGACCCCTCCCTTTTATGTAACAATTTTTTTGACCTCCCTATACTAGGTCCAAAATATAGAGTAAATATTTTTGGGACGTCCTTCTAAAGAAAAAGGCCATCCCCAAAACTAATACAAATTAAAACTAGACAGAAAATGCTACAGTTACGATCCAAGTTTTGACATTCTTAAAGTTATACCTTATATATTTCAGTGTTAGACCTTTGATGGACAGACCATATTCAGTATAGTAATGCGTAAAAATGTTAAAAAGAATATTAACAAAATCTACAATCGCTCTATCCTTTCAGAGAGGCACTCACACATTGCTATAGGACACCCCATTTTTTGTCAAAATGGATCTTTGTATGCCTTTACTTGACATTATTAAGTCTAATACCCACTGTTGTGGGTAAATCAAGTATTTGTTAATAAGACCATGGAGTGGTTTCATTCCATGGATTTAGATGCAACGAAGGCAAGATACACATTATCAGAGGTGTATACATTTCCCTGTAAACCGAGAAGAAAGAGAACTGATCCATGAACCTAAAGCTTTTGATTTACATCGTGATATATTATGAAATGCAACAATAAATGAAGATGTTTTTACTGATATGAAGGGAAAAAGGCTGAAATTACCACTGATTTGACTAAAAAAGGGCCCTTCTTGGATGCGTTATTATAATATTATTCCTTGGTGTAACGTGTTTTTCGCACGCCCAGTCATCAATCTATACATGAGAATTATTTGAGGAATTTGCTTTTGCGGGAGATTGCCTTCTCATAAATGGTGAAAGAAAACAGGTGCTTTCTGAAATCATGCTTGCAAACTTGCACTGAGTGAGAAGTAAATTTAAATAATTGGAAACAGTTCATGCGTACATTTTGGTCATCATACCCATTTGTAGTGAAAGAAAAGATGACAACCCCTTAATCATCAATGCCACCTGTTTTTGTTTTTGTGATCCCAAATATTGAGTGTGTTTGATCTTCCAGAATTAACTTTTGCTGAAACAGTAACTGTACTTGATAGCATGATGAAGAGTTTCTATACTCCGTATCGCAGGACATGTTTTAATTTCCTATATACTGTCATGTCAATATCACTATAAGGAATTATCTTGCAGTTGTTATTAAGTTTATCATGTATTTAATTTTTATTCTATATTGTAAATTATTTGAATTATGCAATTGTTCTTTTACAATCGTCACTGTTTTCAAATGTTCTTTTTAAGATATATGATTTATGACAAATTAATTAGCATACTTTTCTGTCTTGATTTTCATGCATTTATGACTTACGATTATTATTATTTCATTACCTGTTGTGTATATGAAATAAACATGGCAGGGTAATTAACTTAACCAAATAATCTACTTATATATGCTTGTATTAAGCACACTTCCAATATCAAGTTTATCCTAAAGAGACATACTAACTATGTAACTTGTAATTCACCCATAATACTCCACGTTGTTTGGCAAGTTGCATATTATAGATTCCATTTGCAACTAGTGCGTAAGGACCAGAATTTTATCATTTAACTGCCCTAAAATTAAGTCATTTATTCATTATTACAGTTGTTTGAATAAGTTGATCATCTCAAACAAGCAATCTACAGATTATTTGAAATAACAAGCAGAACTCTAAATTATTTGATGCAAGTAATATGACCCACTAAATGTTATGATCAAAAATTCCAGCTATATTGGTGGAAACCACTGATCTCTATACAATGGATTGGCTACACAACAGTATCTGTATATTAGATGAGTGAAGCAACTGGTAGACATCTTGGTACACCCAACGCAATAGCATTCCTGAGACGCCTGTTTAACAACTTCAGATACATTAACCTCACTGAATTGGCTTGATTCTGTACTATTTATGTTTTTATTATAAGCCAAATTTCAGTGGAAACACATTTTGTGTAAATAACCGGCTCTTAACCTTCTGCTTGGGCTCTTTTGGGATTACTAATATGGCCGACAGGGAGATTCATGTATATGGAGAGCAGGTCACCAATCCATTGAATAGAGATCAGTGGGGAGCCAAAGGCTTATTGTGTTCCAATTCATAGATAACATGCTAGTTAAAATGACCCCAAGTTACACCTACCCCTACACATGACCCCCATCGTTTGAGGTCACATATAAACAACTCTACTCAAGGCTCATTGTAATCCAAAGTATGAATCACTCTAGGTAAACAATTTTACCACACAGATGCCCAGATGGTGTTCATATTCCGTAGTCCAATAGCACTGCTGAGGTAGCACCAGTCATGGTCCTGGAGCAGTGGTTGTGAATTGAACCTATACAATGCTTGATGAGTTAGCCACTGAGCATCAATATGCTCATCCACTAACAACATAGTTCAGTGAGTTGTGCATGCATATGAAATTTACTGAACTATGTAATGGAATTGAGATTGACTAGTTGTAAGTGCATTATTGGTTATACTTTGTTCATCACCAAATGGTTTTAAGGACTGCTTCACACCACAATTGAACAGAATGGTGTGGGTGCAACTGCAAGCATCTCTTCCGCAGCAGATGCACTGCATGACATACGCGGACTATGCATGGCGCACACTTTGTGGCAAGAGGTGCTCGTGTAAAACGGAAAGCCAAAACCAATTTTTGCCTATTAGGTGATGACAAAGTATAGGATGTGGGTATTCTAAAATGATCAAGGAATTCTGTACCAGATTACATTGATGATGAGGTTTAAAAAAGGACTATGCAAGGTTACGCAAGTTTTCATATTTCACCTGTTTAAATACCAAGGTTCCAAAATACAAATACTATGTAATATGCCCTTAATATTACCAAAATGTGGATGACTCCACCAAAGAAAACTTTATGCAAGAATAGATAATGTATTTCAACTTGGATTTATTATGCATTTGCAAACCAAAGCCGTAATTGTGAAAATGATTTAGGCAGTTCAAATACAAGTAAAATACTTATGGATAGGTTGGGATTGCAGTAATAGCATTGAGTCCATCCCATTTCACTTTTATTGGCTATGGGGCATCCCTTCTGCGCCGCCGATTCGTAATCCCTATCCCGGGAGGAGATCAAAACCAAGCTTAAATCAAAGAACTATCTTTGCCCCAAATAAAACTTGCACATTTTCTTGAAAATGAATCATTTCACTTCAATTTAAATTTCTCCAATATCAGTGGACCATAGTACACTAGACTTCAGCAAACAATGGAGCTAAAGATATTCAATTACCCGCCCGGTAGTGGTGTATAGAAAAACCCTTCAGATTCCTTTTTTTCATCTGGGAGTGCAGAACATTGATATATTGTCTCGCGTTTGAACATGTTGAATGGACTCATGTCTTACCACCTCCCGGTTTTAGAACGAATTTTTTTTTACACCTCTTATTACACAAAGCAGCCTTTTTACTACCTTTCCACATTTTTTGATCGAGATCTCGACCACTTGAGCACAGTAAGTGTTAATGACGTAGCGCAAAATACTTCTCCTCATTCGCAGATAAGTAAACTCTTGAGCTCTATAAGTGCGTGTTTTCAATTAACTTTTCCATTTTTTTCATTCATTTACATTCGAAAAGGAAGAAAGACCAACAATATCATGCCAGAATGTTTGTTTGCTGTGCAAGCTTTGACATAACACGTTTTGTGCAGAATTAAAATCCGTAACTTATTGCTTCACTTCATTTGTATTCAATTACCCTTACCGCGCTTTCCGAAGAAAAACTGAGGGTCAACTACCTATATCAATAATGTAAACTGTTAGTTATCGCATTAGGATCCATGTGTTATTGTGAAAGAGTACTGGTATTTTTGTACGCAACTCGAATCGTGGAGTGATACACACCTGGCTATAACAATGGCTGCTGTCCGATACCGGGCCCATTGTAATATCTTTAGTTTCATGGTTTGCTCTAGTCTATACATACCATTATTTGGTCCCTGATAATTATGAAAGAGAACATGATTGTGACTTTTTATTTTTAAGAAAAGTGCAAGTTTTATTTGGGGTGGCAACGCCGGTTTTACGTCATGTTAATAATTTATCAATAATTTTACACACCGGGTTTTGTCTTACCCCTTGAAGGTACTACGAATTTTTGGTTATGCAGCTTGTTATTTATTTGGTCAATACTCCCCATGTCTATATGAGGGCCACTAGGATAGTTTTTGAGATACCAAGGAGTAATAAAATGGATCATTTAAACTTCTCCTTCAGTAGTGGGAACACCACAACTTGCATCCATTACATTATACCCTTTATAAAATAAAGCATTTGATACATATAAAGGTGGGCAAGGTATAATGTAATTATGTCCATAAAATGCTTACCTGAATGGGGCTATTCATAGAAACTAAACTAGTTTAACCACTACCCAACCAACAACAAATGTTCATAAACTTCCTTTTTGGTAAATTGTGTAATGTTTTGCTGTTATTTTTGCAGTAGGACCTATGCAAGGAAAGTCCACCTCATTTCCTTCCCATGTGCATGGTCCTAAAAACATTTAACCAACAGAGGACCTCTAAGTATGTTATTTTAAAGTGTGTAGAGACTTGGTTTTGATGTTATTTTTTGTTTAATGAACAAATGTACTTGTGTACAGTGTAGAGATGCGACAAATAAGAAAATGATGACGAAATCTACATTGTGTAGATCTTTAATTTTGTATATCAATACTATACGATTTTTTTCTATATCTATACAACGGATTATTTGGGTGGGCCATTCTTTCGGCAAAATGTCATAAACTTTATTTTCCTCCCAAGATAAAAAAACAACCAATCTAGCAAAAGTGGAAACAATGTTTTCCACACTTGCTCGATTATTATTGTTTGGTTATGGGAGCACAAAAGTTTGATCACATGTGGTGACATCCCGATAATGGCCCATTTGCCCAAATACCTTCCTCTAAAGATGGGTGATCTGATCAAGGTTCGTTTTTGTAATGATAGTTTCTCCCTTACATAAAAGTATATCATCAAACCCATCTAATTACAGAAGGCAAAAGCAAAAAATGATGCCAATGAGGACATTTGTAATCATAAACAAGGCAAACATTTTCCGTTTTAAATTTTGATGGGGAAAAGTGCTGGTACAGATGTGAATTGGGTCTCACTTGATAAACTGAGAACCTGACGCTTGAATACACCCATAAAAACCAAGAGTTATGGGAAAACAAATTTTGTTCTGATAGTCAACTATAAAAACACTTTATGCTTATCTTTGAAAGACTTTTTTAAAGACCAAATCAGACAACAATGGAAAACAATTATGGTCTTTCATATGTTATAAAAAAAAATCTAAATTTAATGGATAAATCCAGGGGTCCGAAAAGACAATCGGAGAACACACTTTATGCCGGTAATGCAGGACACAATAGAAAACGCTTGTGAGAATTACAGACAGCCAGCGCTCGTATTCATGTGTTGATGAAAGCGAACCTAAATACTCTTCGATGTTGGTTCTCTTTTAGAAACAGATTTCGGACAATTTTTGTTTTGGCAAAAAAATATTTCCCCGAAGCCGGAACTTAATTTCTCAAAAGCAAAAGGATTCCTCATGTTCTTTATTTGGATACACAAAAGTCCCTCCGTATCCAAATGCCTCTCACAAATCAACATTTCCTGGAAGGAGTTTTTAAGATTTTCAGCTTTCTCACAATCCATTTCGTTTCAAGAAATGCAAAGTATTTGCTAACAGTAACTAACTCCAGCAGATTGTGGGTATGTTCTCATCATCTTGTTCATTAAAGTGCCAAAACTTGCACCATACCTTCCCTTTTAGTCATTATTTGTGAAATCGCCTCCCATACATCTTTTAGGTTTCTATAATATTTCATGGGAATATAGAGTAAACACCCAACACCAAATGACTTTGACTTTAAGTGCTTTGTCATGTTCTCTTGATAAAGCACGTACAATTGGGTCGATCTACACAAAACTGGAGTAAGCCTCACGAGGTATTCACAACTTATTGTGAACAGAATATGGTTTTTGTGTTGAATTGCTGCCTTGTGTCAGTGAGACCCAAAACTACACCTACTAGTTAATGATACAGAATATCTTGCCATTGGAGCTTAGAAAACAGCCTGTGCTTAAGGCGGACTCAGAGATTTATAAGTAAATTTTTGTGTCAATTAATTTTAAATATCACTAGAACTACGATGAGTCCACCTAAATGCTAACTTCCAAAGTTCGAGTGAAGCAGATTTTTCTTTTTGATGTAGTAAACAGTATGTCCCTATCAAAAATTTTTGAAAGCTTCCCATTTGCCAGGCATTTCCCAGGTAATCCCTACAGGCCCATGACCAGCCTAGGATTCCCTACCAGGCCCCTAGGGACAGGCCAGAAAGTAAACATTACTGGAAATTCACTAGGGATGTTGTGCCCAGGTGCTAGGTAAGGATATGAATTACTTAATTCCAATTAATGTCAAGCACTTCAACAATGACATGTAATATGCTGAAGTTCACGGCAATTCTTGAAGACCTTTACGGGCATGTCAAACCACTATAACCTTTTACGTATTGTGCCCCTAAAATAACACCCATCACCCAGGGTGTAGTCACTTGAATGATAACAATAATAACTCACTTTCCTTACCTCTATGTTTTGTCATCTTAATGGTGCATATGATTACTGTGCTGGTGCTCCTTTGTTTTAAATTTTAGCTCTGTCTAAAATTCCATTCCTGTCAAGTTCACGTTATTAGCATGTTTTTTAACTATGTGTCTGGCGAGCTGGCCATTTCCTACGTAACTGGCATGCCAAGGCGTAGGTTAAATTATCATTTTTTTATCATAAATTATAAGATTAGTTCCTATAGTCATCACCGTCTGGTAGTCTAGCCCTTTACTATCTATATTTTTCTCCCGAATTAAGTACCACAACCCAAAAAATAATAATCATAGGAATAAACCTCAAATTTTGGTTTTGGCTAGCATCCAGACACCGACAGACATCGTCTTAAGTTTCTGTACTTACTTTCGCTCGCATATACTATGGCCGCCAATATAATGAAGTTGGCGATACAAAATTAGTCATCCCTTTAATCTTCATTATCTTTCTTTACAAGCATATAGTTAAGCTCAAGTGCTTGAACTCTAGAGAGTTGTAAGTGTTTTTAGTAAGTATAGAGAAACCGAATTGGGTGTAACAACGTTCAACAATGTGCATTAGTTGTAGTAAACAATATCGGGGAATTACAGTCCAAATAAATTAAGAGAGATCCAAATAATAACTAGTACAAAAAAATTTACAACTACGCGGACATGACTGAAGTAAAATATCACACTCCCACACAACTTTATCAATGACATCACAACCATCGAATCCACCCCAAACTACAGCTCTCAACTTATCACCCCCACA